>PNEQ01000017.1:10983-124416 GCA_003012365.1 Medauroidea extradentata
GTGAGTGATATAGTGTTTGTTATTTATTGCTTAGAAATGTGTCTAATAGGGGTGTGCGAACAGTACTTTTAGTGTTTTGAATAGTTTTCGAACAATTATTAATTTTCTGAATAATTTTCTAATATTTCTCAAATTGTGTTTCTTTAAATTAGACATACATTTGCCAGTGCATAATCTTGCATTTGCAAGGGGATGTAGAAATCCATTTTACTTTATTAATAAAAGCATCAAAATTGAACAGTTTATAGTCGATAACCTCGAACATTCTTTAAAAATATTAGTTTTTGCTACTCCGTACCTGTTCTTACAGCAATATACGTTTTTTGCCTCAGTTTTCTTCTTTTGGTATGTTTGTAAGAAATCATAAAATTGTTTTTGTAAACAAATGCTTATTACAGATGGCACAGCTGATCTAGTATACTTCTTGCCTATATGTATAAAGATACAAAGAAAAATTACTTTTCTGTAATATTTTTGCAAGAATCTTGCTACAGAAATTTGAAAGCTACATTAATGCGTAGTAAATTATTACAATACTACGAAAAATTAGATCTTAGTGTGCAGGAAACAATGTAATGCAAATGTTTACAGAGGTTGATCACTGTTCTAACTATTTTTTGGTAAAATAACAACGAAACTTCCTACGTGTTTCACATTTGGAAACATATGTGGAATAGTTTTATAGATTTTCTGAACATTTTCAACCGACTAATTATATCAGCAAATCAAAGTGTTAATAAAAAAAAATTGCCCATAGGACACTCACACTAACTATTTCATTCCAGGCCTTGCTTACTTACAAAAAGGTGTACAAGGTCATAATATTAGCGGCACATAGAGTTCTAGCATGAACAGTCGTAATTTCATCCCAAGGAATTCCATGGCTCCACACGTTGGTCACATTAAATTCGGAATGACAGACTACACCAAAAGCTGAAAATTATTGGCCATTTTAATTCTTAATCCCACTCTTTGCGACATTGGTAAGGATTTGCAACATTTTTTTTTTCCTTAGTTAACGAAAATAATAATTATTAACTCCCCCGCAGCAAACATTTTATGTAAATATACAGCATTAAACGTAAACAAACCGCATTATACACCTTTTCATAGATGTTTGCACGGTAACTAAGTAGATATCGAACTTTCTACCACGATCAACACCACAGGCGTCATCTTGTATATATCGAGATGTTCCGTTAGCGCATATCACTATGCTTCAAGTGCAAAGTATACAAGTATCTGCAGGAATATATGTATGGCAACAAACGTGACGCCACATGTAAACGTGTACATATTTATCTTGAGAAATATCAGTGAATGTCTGTTATTTTCCTTATATTTACTTTAACACTTAAATATCCTCGAAAACTGAAAAATTTGTTAAATTATGTTTAACTTGTAAGAAGAAATAGCCTTGTGATCTGCTAAGAATATTTTAAGAAATAGTTTCAAATTCGCTGTTCGCAATTACTAGCATACTTCGAAAAATTTGGGAATCTGGTATTCATTTTTCAAATCCGAATATAAATTAACTATTCGAAAAATATTCGAAATTTGGAATATTCGCACACCACTTGTCTCTAATATTATTATATATGTTTTTAAGTGCTAATTAGAGTGTTTAATGGCAACACAGATGTAATTTATATAAGTCAGGAAGTTTATTTACGTGACAGAGTAATTTCATGCCATGAGAAGGTAAAATCAGTGCGTATAAGGTGGTGCAACTGTAAAAGCAGACAGCACCAAGCGGCCCGACGGCCATCTTGCTAACAGTACTTTTCGCCCTCTGAACAGTTATAAAAGGGTGGTAACCAGCCTTAGCAGCAGTGTTGTCAGCAGCTCATCCTTCGGGCCAGGCAGGCTGGGCATCCCCTCCCCCTCCTCAACCTAGGGTTGTGGTCTGTTACTAGCCACCGAAACCCACCTTCCTCTCCAGGGTTGTGGTTTCTTACTAACCACTGAAGCCCACTAGCTTTCTCTTACACCCAGGGTTGTGGTCTGTTACTAGCTACCGAAGCCCACCAGCATCTCCTAAACCTAGGATTGTGGTATGTCACTAGTTACCGAAACCCACCTTCCTCTTCAGGGTTGTGGTATGTCGCTAGCCACCGAAGTCCGCACATTCCTTCCGCACCCATACCTGCAACAGTCGCCACAGTGAATTATTTTATTATTAACTTTTATGAACTTCTGAGAAGGAAAAAGTGAAATTTTATATTATAATATCAATTCTGTAACATCAATTCTATTTGCCCTGCTCTACGATGAAAGCATCACAGTTGAACTTTTAATGTACATTTATAGCTGCAATCAGTCGAGTAAATTAAGAATTTAGAAATATATTGCTTCACTGACTGCGGCTTAAATATAAGTTAAAAGTTCAACTGTGATGCTTTTATTGTAGTGCAGGGTAAATAGAATTGATATTATAGTAGCGAATTTCACGTTTCCCTTCTCAGAAGTTCGTAAAAGCGAATAATAAAATAATTCAATTAGGCGACTGATGCCGAGCCTTAAGATGACTGAGTAACTTTGTGTCTGTGTTTAACTTGTAGCCTAGTACATTATGGAGACATTAACCTAGGTGCTCTTCTAGCCATATCTTCATGCCTCGCACTCTAATAATAAGGCGTTGTTGCGCACTTATTACTCTACTCCTTTAGCCATGTATCTTATAGACTTGGAGTGCCATAATCATCAGCAGTAATCGGGCCAGTGGCGATGGAATGTAGTAAGTAACCTTCTAAGTGATTGAGAGTGAACACAGAGTAATGACAGCTTGTGGCAGTATAATGATTGATGAACCGTACTCCCCAAACTAACCACAACTGGAAATGCCAAACGTTGATATGAAATCCACCCGACATCAGTGCAACTACAGTATCAACAGAAATGATCCTCTGCTAAACTAATAAAACTGAACTTCTTAACCTGTAGTGTAATTAAACAAAGAAAAGGTGGGAAACGGCTGCTAGGCTACTAATCACTAAAACATGTAGACCAAGATGCACAAATACTTACAGAATCAGTACTTGTAGGTGGGAGAACACAAAATACAGATGGACAACACATTTTATGTGAGGCCAACTTCCTAGGGCAACGAGTGTGCAACCACTGGCCTGGCCAGTGAAATGTCGCAATTGCGTGAAAAATGTGTTGTCCATCTGTGTTTCGTGTTCTCTCAACTGCAAATACTGATTCTGTAAGTACTTGTGCATCTCTGTCTAAATGTTTTAGTGTGTAGTATAATTAACATTAACTAGCTATAGCTACTTGTGCATCTCTGTCTATATGGTTTAGAGTGTAGTATAATTAACATTAGCTAGGCACACAAACCTGATCTCCCTTCTTTTTGCATGAAAAGGTGGTGCAGTTGACCTTCCAAGTATCACCATCACGGTACAGTGTGTCATTCTCGATGCACGCATACTGCACACATCTCCCACAGCATTTGCCAGACCCCTTGGCTGGTGGCTGATATAACCAACCCTAAAGGAAAAGGTAATGGGACCATACATTAAAACAAACACTTTTTCACTGGACTGTGAATAATAAACAGACATATCTCACATCCTCAAAAATCAGCATAAAAGATGAAAATACCCAAATAAAAAGGTTATCAAACCTATCTTAAATGTTGCAGTCCAAATACTAAATTTGGTGCTGGAATTTGGAGATTACTGTCTCCTATTTTACGCAGCTTGTCTTTCTTTTTGTTATATGGCACTGAAGGGTGCATTCTATTACAAACTGTATGTAACAAGAGGTCTGCTCTCACGTCTCAGGATGTACCACTACATCAGTATATTTTTTAACTTAGTTTAAATGTACAGTGCTTCAAACACTGTGGATCAGAGAAGTCTATAATGTACCAAGGCACAGAAAATGCAGTATAACTTATTTGGTGATGCATAATGTATCTAATTATTATATAACATACGAACAAAAACATACAGCATTATATAATCAAGTTCATAGTTTTGGCTCATTATGTAAATAAAGTATTGCACATAAGTTCAGAATAAAAATGCTACAGTAGTCGATAGTTTTACGTATGCCATGCTATCCAGTAAAGGCTGTCTACCTTACTGAATAGCTTAAAAATAACATAGGAAATGTGCATTGTATATAACTTACATCATTACACTCTTCAAGACACGCTTGCCTGGTCTCCTCTTTGAAAGCCTGATTGTCTGATCCACTTGTGATGCACTGGATAATTTTGCATTTGTCATATGGTGAAGGCCACGTATCACCAATCTACAAGCAATAAGTGAAAACAATGGAAATCATGAGGTATAGTATTTCTTCTTAAATCAAATGCATGTTTCAATAAAGAAAGAAAGGACATGGTGGTTAATATAATTTCCATGAATCATTATAGGTAGTTCCTTCTTTGTCACATTAAGAAATATGACACACATTATGGCTCACACAAATAGCAATGTAGAGAAAAACATAGGCTTATCACACTTTCATTCTTGGCTATCACTAATGCCATTATGTATTCACAAAAGTGATGTTAACACAGTGCAATACTGTATGTGATGAGTAGTGGTGGTGGTGTTGTGACGCGACTCACTGCTCGGGCCGTTGAGGTTATGTAGCATGAGGTCTCTTTGCTTACTAACGCATCAACTGCTGATGTTAAGGTTGTGTAAGCCGACGTGCTCCGGATAGCTCATTTTCTGTTTAGTTAAATGAAGATTAGTTTTTACACACCCATTAGTTAGGTTTAACTCGAATAGAGAAACCCAGATTCGTCAATAGTTACATTTATTATCACGTAAATTACACTTCACAACATACTGTGCCATTCAGTAATTGCAGTGTCTTAAATTTAATCAACTTTTAGAGTGACAATAGCTACAATGATCTTAATAATGAACCGTATTTAGGATCAAAGCCATTGTCCATTCTCTCCTAGCTACGCCAACGCACTTGAGGCTTCCTCGCCCATCTCACCCACACACATCCTTCCCTTCGTGCCATCCCCGCACGACTTTTAATGCATGACTGTTACAGCACGACTGACACTCACGAACGCCCTGCGCGACTGATCACGAGCCAGAGTCCGGCACGAACTGCCCAGTGCCCAACTACTGCCGCACGACTGACCACGGGCCAGCGCCCGGCACGAACTGCCCAGTGCCCAACTACTGCCGCACGACTGACCACGGGCCAGCGCCCGGCACGCACCGTCCAACTACTCCAGCACGACTGATAAATCATGGACGGTCATGGTAGCTAAGGTATCGTTTGGCGAAGTGATACAACAGACTCCAATTCTCCCAAAAGCAGTAAAATTACGCTTAAACATGTAACAAAGGATCCCAAAATTTGAGTTTATAGTTTTAACATAAAAAATATTCTTTATCAATACAAATATAATAATTGGGGACAAAAGGTGAGGTGTGCAACAGTGGAACTACTTTGGCAGCGCAATACCCTAAGCAACTCCCTGCGATGGCTGACCAACGTGCATCAATAACCTACGTCGGCACCAAATCCTACAGCCTGGAGAAGCTTGCAACACAAGAAGTTACAGTACTCATTCACCAGGAAAAATTTAATAATATGCTAAAATCTGCCAAAACTCAAAAATTAAGAAAAATACAAAAAAAAATTATGTCAAAAAAATAATTAAAATTTTACTGTGGTCAGTTTCAAACCAAACAAGCCAGGAAAATAACAAAATGACTCTACTTTAAAATTCCCAACTGTATTTTATAATAAAACTTTGAAAAGATGTATTTAAATTAACATGTCCTCAATTACTAGGTTATTGAATCCTGTTGTATCATCCCTAACACTTGATGAATAAATACTGAATAGTCATAAAACTCCTTATTATAGACTTAAATTCAATTTAAAAATATATATATTTTATATGGGTTTAAATAATGTGGGAAAGTGGCTGGGACTTTCACAGTGTGTGTGTGTGTGTGTGTTATTTTATAAATTAATTAATTAATGAATGAACTACGGCTACAATACTGAAAATAACCTTTCCCCAGTTAATACTTTTTCTTCTTGTTTGTTCAACTTTTGTAATCACCACTGTATCAGGATATTGGAATTCATTTTTACCCTTTCATTGAAAAGTTAATTTTTTAACTACAGGAGTAACTTATCTGATACCTTACTATTTAAACAATGTACATGTTCTTTGTCATTAAAATAGTGATAAAAACAAAATATTTTAGGTTGTTAAGGCATTTAAAACCAGTTTTCATCAGTCATGATTGCTGCAGTAGCAAGAATAGGGTATGACATGTTCTGGTTATGATGCCTGCCTTAACATAGTATAGTAAGTCCTCGGTTTATGTCAGGGGTTACGTTTCTAAAAACTGCGACCTGCGACGTAAATATAAATTACGCAAAATGAGTCAAGCCTGCTGCCAAGGCCTACAGTTGGCCATAAGCGCACGCACACAGATACACCGAGGAGGTGTGTGTGTGTACGCGTGCATGCATGCGTACGTGTGTATATACATGTAGTAGGGACCTCATGTATGTTCTAGTGCAACTGGGAGCAAAACCGGCACAATGTGCCTTTGAATAGCATTGCTACCCCCTCCCCCAGGTGCGGCTATTGGCCTACATGGCCATTAGGGGGGCATGTCCTGGTCTGTGATTGGTTGTTGGGGTCTTTTGGTACGACTAGCACCTAGGTGCCATGAGGTCTGTGATTGGCTGAGAGCTTAATCTCCACCCCTAGGAGGGGAGGGGAAGTGAGAGGAATAGACCCTTTTGGTACAAGTTGTGCCTAAACGCCATAAGGGGGAATTGTATGTCTACTCCCCTGTATTGTACGAGCAAGTAGTATTGCATCACCACATGGAGGGCAGAAAGCATGTGTCGCAGCGTATGATACGACAGAGTGACGCGCATGTAGCTTACGCTACGTAGCCCAAATAAAATGCAAAACTGATGTACATATGACAATTTATGTACAGTGTTTTAGAAAAATAAAAAGCATGTGAATCTTAAACAACATTATTCTGAATTGGCGACTACTTAACTTTAAACTTAGGTACTCAAACATTAGTTATGTAAATTCAAAATGACTTAAATCAATACAACGTAAATCTAGGACTTACTGTATAAAAAAAAATTTTAATCACATCATCAAACTACTAAAACAGTGGTATTTAAAAAGAAACTGAGTATGAAGAATGCTTATGTGTGAAATTATTCAACAAAAAAAAAATTCTGCAAGTAAACTTGTGAAATAGATGCCGTGAGATCATCTGGGCAAGTCAAAAGGTCTCATATGCTTTTGAGAGCTATTCTGTTTTTTTTTTTTTTTTGCATGAGTGTGCCAATTGTACCTGCAATTTTTTATACTTACATTTGTACTTATGTCTTTTATGTTCTCTGTGGTTATAATTTTCTTTTAATATTAGTTAAAGGCAGCTAAGTGAAATTAAAAATTCTACAAATAAAAAAAAATTTATATGTGTGTTGACATTATGACTTCAAACAAGAATTAAACAATTTGTTTATGAATTGCAGGCACTTAATAAAAAATACTTATCTGTAGCTACCACTGAATACTTTCTTGCCAAATCTGAATTCCTTAGTACACTAAAAAATTCATCCACCAACTTTGTAGTAGGTATTCAACTTAATAAAATAATCTAAATCATTACCTGAAAACAGTGAACACAAAATTTGAAGAAAAAAATAAATAAATAAATAAATAACCTGAGGCTTCAGAATAAAGACATACTTACCTCGTATACAGTTTCACCTTCTTTGCACTGTGTTTTCCTTATCTTCTTGCAACACTCTCCAGGCACAGACACTTCTTCCACCACATAGTTGTCAAGAACCTCTTCTGGAGGTTTATCACACATTTTTGTGGCTGACGACACTTGTAACTGGAACATTGTGTTACAACACATACAATTGTAGAAAATATTTAGGCAATGAAATACCAACATTTTAAACCGTAAATTTCTTGCAGGCATTCAATAACTATGTACAGTATATGGCAAGACTCAGAAGATCCAGCAAACATGGTCACATGATGAAGCAAACTCTAACATGTTACTATTAGTATATTCCTTATCAAGGCTGTGATGTTAGTACAACACTAGTATACTTTTAACCACCTGACCTACCATCTACATATGCTTTAATAGCAATGCATCTTCAAAGCCACCTCCCCCTCTCCCCTTAACAATTTGCAATATACTACATTCACAACATACTGGAAAAATTCACCCATATCACTGCATACACAAAATGTGCAATTCCAGGTATATCAACATGAACGATATAGCATCACCTAATTGTAGAACCTCTTAATTTAATTCTGTATCCTTTCATCGGAGAAGGGAAGAACTATTTAAGGGGTATTGATTCCTACCACCTTCGAATTATCAGTTTTCTATTGTTGACTGGACGTATCAACATCTTTGGTATAACAGGGCACAGATAGCAGGTTTACTGTACCAAGTTTCTGAAAGTGTTGCAAACTCAAAAATCTTATTTATTTTGTAATGAGAAACTGCCGAAATTAAAAAAAAATTATCTTACGCAATCAACTTCAGTGATCACTACAGTAAGAGACAATACATCAATACATCATGTAAATTTCAAAAATTCGGCTAACGTATAACCTATGCTGCGCTGAAGTGCAAAACGTCAAACAGCCCCTGTATTCTCTGACTGTACAGTGTAGCTGAAGCAGTCCAGAAGTCCCACATTACAGTGTATACACAGTTACACACAAACCAACATCACTTAGGTATGTTGGATCTATACAACATACAGTTAGGTATGGCAGCAAGAAAGTACAAGTGGCTAAATACTCACCGATCCATTCACACTGCGACAATTAAATTCGGTACAACGATCTGCTGAATACCAGACAGAGTCCTTGTCGTGAAGCTTTCCATTGTCGACACATGCCGCTGGCTTGCACTTCCCACAACATTCATTAGACTCTGGAGGAGGTAACTCATACTGGAAACCCTACAATTGAAAGTAAAGTGGATAGTATCTAAGTAAAATATAGTTGTTATTTTTTTTTTTTCCACAATAGGTTGGCAAAGGGCACAATAAGCACAGAAATATTGTTATCTACTGAATCTACACAGCACCCAAGTACTGAGAACTCACACAATATTATTCAAACAGAAAGTTTTTTTTAAAGTACTTTTTGGACAGTGAAAAAACACTAAATGGGGAAGAAAAAAAACATGTTTCAGAAAGGCATGAGCAAAGTACAGCAACAATAGAACCACAATCAACTTACCAAGTCACACGTTTCGATGCAACCTCTCTCAATGTTGACCTTCTGAACATTACCATCTGTACCAAGTTGACAAATGGTAGTCTTACAGGGGTCACCTGGGTCAGGAGTCCAAGTGACACCCGGCTGGAAAAATATTTAAAAATTATTAAAGTTGGGATACAGAAAAGTTGGATTGCACTGATAAAAATGTCCACAAGTTTTTGGTCAGCCTTTGTTCCATCTACTGGGAGTGGTTACACTGCTGTGCAACCATTAGATTGATCATAGTTAGTAGAACCCCGATTTAGTGAAACATTGAAATTCCAGAAAATTTTGTCGTGAAATAAATTTTTTCATTAAATTCAAGTTCATAAAATTAGGGTTCTACTGATACTGATATTGTAAATTTTTTTAACACACAAACTACAGCAACATATGTTCAGGTTGTGTTAAATTAGTTAATGCAGTAAAAAAAGGTATGGATGGAACCCCAAAGAGTATAAATATGTATAGTACTTACTTTACACAGCAATCAAATGCAATTTATTCTGAATAAAAACCTTAACTTTAGCGCTGTCTGACAAATCAAGGCAGACTGCCTAGTTTAAGTTACAGGAAGAAACTTAATAGCTATTAACAACAAAAATACAGTTTATGCATGTAATGATTATTTTTATGTATTGTGTACAACATGACATAGTTAGCATAAAATAAGTATGTTCTTTTAAGTTAAAAGTTGCAGTGAATAGCTTGCACTTTGCAACAAAATTCCCGCAGCTGTAATGTTTTTGGCTGTTCCACTGGTTCTGGCAACGTCATTAGCCATAAAGCGAGTTCAGAGCACCTATGATTGGCCAATAAGTCGAGGGGTGGGTAGGGTCTTGCAAAACTCGCCCAGAGACGGCAGCACAGCAAAGCTGCTACTGTCGCGGTCACTAACAAAACAATTAATGGGAGAAAATTTTTAGTAAAAGTATTGATCTTTTATATTATTTTCTCAAGTTGCGCTACCAGGATGCTCAATCACCAGTCTGTAATAATCAGGTTTGGTTACACTCATTCCCGATGTTAGCTGCATAGGTTAACTTTTTGTACGCATGCGAACTTTACTGCGCTGACTTTTCAAACCTAAATTTATGATTCTAGACCGGATCTGAAAGATTAAAACAAATTCGTAGTAGGCCTAAGCTACAGTATTATCACTCTGGAATTTAAATTAAATTGACATAAATTCAAACTTACAACTAAAACGTCACAATGTGTAAGAGCTACTAATACCTTGCTGTCTTCACTTCTTTAAAATCAACACCAGTTAAATCTTTGCTGTTAACCAACAAATCTACAACCATGCATGCCTTAACAATTGGCAAATTTTCCAAGCTGGTTGAGCTAGCTTTTATGTAACTGGGTTCACTAAATTTAATCAGTCAGCCAAAAATTCCAATAAACACAATAGTACCTCGTGGGTGGCAGCTAACCAAAACAAGTACGTCTACACCATAAATGTTTTAGGTGCACAATATTTCTGGGATGATTGATCTTGTATTTGCCAATTTTGTTCACTGTTTTGCATTTTGCAAAACAACGCAAACATTCATTTGGTTGAATCAATGTTCAGATCGTTTTCACCGGTCGAGAAACTAGAAGTATCCGGTGGATGTTGTTCACTGGAAATTATTTTAAAGTTACAAACACTGCCACGGAAAATGAAATGAAGCCGAAACACATGTTTATCACATTGAAATCTCGTGAAATGAAATCTAAGGAAGGTTGTCAAAATGTTACGTAATAATTTAACAACCATTTATTTTTGATTGCAACGTTTATGTATGAAAGTAAACAAATATATAACGGTGGAACAGAAGTTAAAAATGATCAAATACGACGTAGGACTATGAAAAGATCACGTAAATTTTTTCTGTGGGAAATATAATGGACGTTTGTAATAGTTTGGTTTTATTATTAATGAGGCCGTGTTTCTAATCTCAAAACAGACACGATAAAAACTATTAAAACAGTCGACATGTCAGCAAGGTTGTACATTGGTGAACATCGGTGTACATCGGGTCGCCATTGCTGATGAACCGTAGAGAATTTAGTGATGTGTTTTCCGAGAAAAGTGAAAGCCTATTCTGCAATCACCGTAATTAACAGCAATAGATATAGTCAGGTACATGTTACATTATAAATTACGACATGTAATGGCCAGCGTAAGTGCAGTTATTTGTTTACGGCCAAGCTGCGGCGATTGTTGTAAAGGACTAACATATAAAAACGTGAATTCCAGACCTTACAAAAAACTCGTGACGCGATTATAGCTTACGTCGATAATTGTAAACAATGGCCCATCATACTATTGCCGCCGTTTCCTTTAACATGTAGCAGAGATATTAACCAAAATTAATTATTATACTGGTGTAACCATCAATTCTAATAATTTTTGGCAATTTTCGCTTTAAATTTTTTTGTGTATGTGTCCTTGTTTGTTACGAGATTTGTAGTTACAAGCGATTTTTGTGCTGTTATCAAGACTTAAAATTATGAGGTTATACTGTAATTTATTTTTTTCATTATCAGGCTATATATATATATCCTCTGTGTTGAAACCATTTATCCTATGTTTTTCTTAAGTTTTGGAGTTTAAAAATTTCCTCAAGTTTATTCAGTCGCTTTCAGTACATGTACAAATTAAAACATTTTACTACAAAAATATATGGCTCAATGAAGATAATTTGTCTAGTGTATCTACCCAAACAGGCCAACTGTTTGGTATTTATCCACTGATGGAATAGTAGAAAACTATGTTTCACCATGTTTTAGCCATTTAAATATGGGTTCCTACTCCTTGCGACAAAGAGCAACTTTGCGATATCGCTGTTTATACAAGGGTCTGTCCGGTAATATTTTTTGTTTATTTCCGTAACGAAAATCAAAATTACAAATGCAATGCAATATCCAAGCAAAATGCTGGAAAAAAAAAAACATTAAAAATGTAAACAAACACGGTTTAATCATAGAGACATGTATTGCAACTCTGTAGACTTTGAACTTTAGCTGCCGCTACCGTCGCACAGCCGCCATCTTGTCGATAAATCGAGATCTCTGTACCGCATGACCATGGCGGTGCGTGAGTTGAGACACTTCAACCGCAAAACACGTTGAGGAATGAATATATCTACACGAATGTATGTATGGGCCCCCGTAAAATGTAAATGTTAGGTTTTTTACGTGGTCGAATATGTGAAATAAACAGTTTTTCTTAGTCTTTCTGTTATTTAAACCCATTAAATTTTAGTGTAAAAAAATTAAAAATACAACAAAACGGCACACATGGACTAATATAATAATTACAGTGAATGATAACTAAACAAATTCAGAAATATCTGAAAGGAAAACGTATGTGTTTCGACGACTGTGCTTCAAATGATATGCGACAAAATATCCGCCTAGGCATCTGAATTTGCTTGAAACATAGCTTTTAACGAAATTATGCTGAAATTCGCAGAAAATTTATAATTACACCAAATTTCACGTTATTTCATGAATTTTGTGAGTCACCATTTTTAGGGGTCCTTAACTATGACAAATAGTACTGCTCCAGATACATACTATTTACTGACCAATTAACTAATGCAAATAAAATTGTGTCTGCTTTTTAAAACCATTTTCAATCTAATACTACATACCAAAAATCTTATAAACACACATTTAAACACAAAAAGGTAATGTTTTGTAAGTAGACACGGAAATATTCGTTAAGCAGTTTAAATACTACATAATTATTTAATTCACAATATTATAAAACAATATAAAAACTGAAACCGTATAGCCGGACACTTGTTATGACACGTAACTGGTTGGCGATGAACTATGCGGCCCAGTAATAAAACACTGTACTCATATGCAGGACGACACTAGTCTGATTTCTGGTCCAGGCATACTAATTTTGGCTTAACATAGTTTTCTGAAAGAGCTCCAACAGAATTATCTCTCTATTCCTGACTATTCAAGACAAAGTTCTCCCAGTCAATTAGACGTTAGCCCTACTTACCTACCTGCCATAATAAGTTGACCCAAGACTTCAGAAATCCTCATTTTTATCTCAAGTCTGAATAGATTAGGAAGTTTTTTTATGTGAGTTACTTGTCTAGGTTGGACGACTAAAACAAATCTGGGGCAGCAACTGGAATAATAATATCCCTTATTTGACATACATAATGTAAATAGCTGGATTAGTAAAAAAACTACTAAACATTTAAAAATGTACAAAAACAAACTGCTGTACTGTAATGGTTATGTTTACATATAATGGTTCACTATTAGACTGACAGAACTCAGTTGTGATAACATATCAACTACCGTTATATATTAATACTTTCAATTTTCTACTGAGACCCGCAACTGCACCAATGCTTCTACCCGTCAATAAAGGCCTCCTCCCACCCACCTCCAATCCTAATGAATCTTAGACTCCCAAAGCTTGGAAATTATTTACGACTACGGATTCTCACATAGGTAAAGTCATTGCCACTGTAGTATTCTAAGGTTTTCTAAGTGTTCTGTTTTTCTCTTACTGTTCCAACACAACCTCATCTCACATCACCCATACCTACTTCAGAGAGGCTGGGAAGTAAAGACCAAGAACTGTTTCCTATTACAGTATATTCTCCTTATTCCATTATGTTGACCGTGACGCTTCAACCACTAAAGGTAAGACCCCCACCATGAGAGACCCATACACTCGCTGCATCTCTAAGGGGCGACTAAGGATGGCACTTGTCCACACAAGGGATGCATAGCTTGCAAGATCAGATAATGTACCTCCAGCTCCCGTGCCATCAGGATGCCCGTAACAACATAACACCAGCCAACAAAGATACCTACCTACCATAACCTAAACCCTCAAACCATGACACCTTGCCTTAAAAAAAACTGTATATTACATTGCTTTCTTGATGTAACAAGTTGATTATTGTAATTTTTTTGTGTCTTGTTGAGATTACCTTGTATATCTCGCCATGATCCTTGCAAGCAACACGCTTCACCTCAGGGCAGCAGCTACCTTCAACCGACACATGCTCCAGCACATAGTCTATGTAACTGGGCTCTTCTTGAAGCTTGACGCAATGTGTAACTGTGCAGATGGGTCGATATTGTCCTGGCTCACTGCCAGCACAGTAGCACTCGCGGCACGGACCATCCTGCCAAGAGCTCCCAGGCTGCAGCAAAACACAAGCAGTGGGAGGAATAAAATAACCTCAGCAATCATGCATTATGACCTGGGAACAATGCACTAACTTTGCAGAGGCTGCAGCATTTAAGCTATTGTATTCGCCTTCCACCATGGTGATCCCGGTTTGATTCATGTCAGGGTCTACCCAGATTTTCACAAGTGGGAATCGCGTTGGATGATTCCATTCGTCAGCATGTTTTCTCTGGAAGCTATTTTTTGCTCGTATCTTATTTCTGGTGCTGCTTTATGCTCACCTGATATTATCCTTCACCAGCACTGACTGAGTGAGTGAGAGATTTTCGGTGAGTGCTTAACATCTAAGTCTTTAGCGCCGGTGAGAGATGAAAACCTTGGTGGGAGGCGAATGGTCTGATCATTCGGCCACTGCAGCCCCACCAGCACTGAAATTTTCTCTGCTAAGCTAGGCTACAAGGTGGAAATTCTGTCTTTTAAAGTGTTTGTTTATTTTTATTTTTCTTAAGGAGCTACGTACTGTATAAGTTTATAACCCCCAGTGCTGTTTTAATAATTACAGAGTTTATTTTATCTTTAATGCTTATTGTTATGGTTCAGTTAAATGCTTTTAAATTCTTATTTTATTTACGTGTGATTGATGTTTATTTGTTTATATATATATATGTATATATATATATATATGTATATATATATATATATATATATATATATATATATATATATATATATATATATATATATATATATATATATATATATATATATATATATATATATATAGAGAGAGAGAGAGAGAGAGAGAGAGAGAGAGACACACATTTGAGAGCTGAAAATTATTTTTAGAAAAAAATGTGAATATGATACTGATACCAGTAGGAAGAAATCCTAAGAAATTGTAAAACAAAATATAAATTTGAGGCAAAGATAAGACACAAAATAAGTAAAGGACAGTAAACAATATGGGTAGTTTATTTACTTGACACGCTCAAAACAAGAAAGAGATGTACAGTATTGTGCATGAAGGAGGTTTCTATGTGAAAAATAATAAAGTGACGTAACACTAATGAGTGATGAATTTTTGAGGTGGGGCTGGAAAGTGACCATCATCCTATATTTACGGTAGAGAAACGAAATTGTTGTAACTGCAGAAGCAATAGAAAGTAATGAAATAGAAAACAAAGTCCTCAGAGAAAATTTAAATGCCAACAGCTATGTCCACTACATTTTCCACATTCAAAAACTTGTATATGACCTACCAGGAAGAAGTGAGAAGTCAAGTAGTTACTGGAAGGTTTCTCCTTTAATGGAAATTTTTAACTGTGGGTTTTGGAAGAACTTAATGGTTATTGCAAGAATAGGCACTGCATATTTTTAAAAACTGCAGATAAGTTACAAAAAAATTATGTACTGCAAAAAAGTTGAAAATACGTTACATGCCAAATGCAATTTATTTGAGTATAGTTATCAATGCAACTTTCAGTCCACATTTAGAACTCATGAACACATAATACTTATGATTGACTTTCCTAGAAGTTGTTATGAGCAGTTACACACACCATACACTAAGCTAAAAATAGGTAGCAAACTTATTAAACACATACTCTAGCAATTCTTGCAACACATATCACAGAATACAAACTTTCTACATTTGTTGTGATTTGTAAATAATGTGTGTGAACTTTAACTGTGTTTTATCATTTGAAACTAGATAGGGGGCATATTTGAATTAAGCGCTATCCACGCAGCACTTCTGGTGGACTTGGTGACAATTAGCGATAGTCATTTGTCAATATGGCGTCTGAGTATTCGCACCTTTGGCTGCCGGCCTGTTAAACGTTTTCAAAACAGAACATTGGTATTTTGGTTAGCTTCATGCCGAAACAGCATTCATGATAGCAAATTCTTAATGAGAATACAAACTTTTTACTATTAAGATAACAAATTTAGATATAACAAGGTGTGTGAATATACATATTTATGTCACATGCAACATAATGCAAAATTTGAAGTTGTACCTACCACTTTTTCTACTGTGAACTTTTCATTTGGGTTTCTTTTCTTTTCACCACCTTTCGTGCTGGCAATATACTGGTATTCGTGAAGACAGACATCTCTTGGGGGTTCTAAAAAAATCAACATTATCTGTAACATTACAACATAGTTGGTCTACAGTATTAACTGGAAATAGGTAAGTTCAAAGATATTCTGTTGACAACCTAATATCTTGAATAAGGTTATAAAGGTATTGAGATATCTCGTAAATAATGCAAAAAAATTAATCACTAACACTTCAGTTTTGATTTATGCATATTAAGAAGTTGAAGTTCATGCGTAAGAACATACACACAGTACATATACGAGAAACCCTCTTACGAACATTCCCATTTATATATAGATATAGTTTGGTGAGGAATACTTTCAGTACCCAACTTATATTAACATGTTGGCCAAAAATGGCTCAGAATCCAGTTGGACTCAAAATCCCAAAAACAAGGTAGTGTATTTTCACAATGTCTATCTCTTCTTGGCATTAAACTTAATTATCTTTTAAGTACAATAGTTAATGTCTAAATGTGTCCCTAGTTCAATATTTAAAATTAAATTAGCTGATTCAGCCTAGAAACCTAAATATCAGTGGTGGATTTAAGAACTTATCTGGGGGGGGGGGGGGGTGGAAGGGGTATGCCTTAAAAAGTATACATACGCACCCCACAAACCAAAAGCGAGGGGTGCGGGAGTCCTCCCTCGGAAAAATTTGGTTTTGTAGGTGCAAAATGGTGCTATTTCAGGAGTTTCCAAGCCAAAAATTTTAATATACTGCTTTCAAAAAATTGTTATATTTTTTACGATAAATTACGCTTATAAAAGGAAATTCTTTGTGCTCATGTAGAAAAATTTAGATTTGTAGGTGCAAAATGGTGCTATTTCAGGAGATTCCAAGCCAAAAATTTGAATATACTACTTTCAAAAAATGGTTATATTTTTTTACGATAAATTATGCCTGTAAAGGGAAATTTTTTGTGCTGAAATAAAAATAAAAAATTCTGACGTGCCATGTTATCACCACCCCAATTAATAAGAAGTAATAGCCATCAATTATAAGCAATTATAATAAATTAAAGATATAATACGGTAATAAGCATTTCATGCGACGATTTATTCTTTTCGTCATCGTGTCGGGATGCCGATATTCTCTATGTACAGAATTTTATTTAGGAAATACAGAAATGTATATAATTTGTCTTTGTGGAAATAGCAGGTGCAAGCATCTGGGCCTTCTCGCCCCCACTAACGCTTATGTAACCCCCAAAGCTACCGGTCGAGAGGGGAGGAAAGCCAACCTATTGTGTTTAAGATACAAATCTTAAATAGTTACAATAACTTGAATGCGAAGAATTTTAAGAATAAATAAACATGTAAGGTATTTGTCAAAGTACAGCTAAATGAAATTAAATAATTGTGTAACAAATGTGGTAGTGGCAGGAAGTTAAGTGTCCTCGAGGTGCGGCGCTATCTTATGGAAGCTGTCTCCTGATTGGCCCAATTGAATTAATGTCTACAAGGCAAGCAACAGGGAAGTTGGCGCCAAACAAGAACATGGCTAGATTGTTGACAGATTTTTGGACAGAAGTTTTCGAGCCGCGGAAGACGGCGTTGAGACACAGATGACGGGCGGGTAACCCAGGGTGTCAGTTCAGGCGCTGAACGCCTTTCCAGAGGCGGTGTTGAATGAAGAGATCGACGGGCCGGGGTACACCGGCGGGTGTTTCCAATTTATGCGTCGGGACGCCTGCAAGTTGTGGTATTCAGACCGGTTATTACAGAAGTATTGCAAAGCGTTGCAAGTTAGGGCGGCAGACCGCTGACGACGCCATGGTAACCTTCGACGTAATTTAGCTACGTATTGCGGGCGTATAATCATAATTGCAAAACCCACAAACTTTGCATAATAACGATCATGCCACGGGTTGGCAGTGAGCCCTTGCTACATGGTTTAAACTTAACTAGCCAACTTCCCAATACTCCACACACTTTACACAACAAAACTTTAGGTCGTCACAAATTAAGCACAATTTTAACATTCTGCTTAGACGAATCTTTTTTGGTTGTGTTACTTCTTGAAAAACAAGCGACCTGGTAAATTTTGCAATAAATTTGGTTCTGCTGGTCGACGTATTTTATCGGGGATCTTCCGGTTACTTCGTCCCTTGAATCCGGTGCTGTGGCATACTCATATCATTTCACCCATCACAAGCACAAGCCCAAAATACCTAGCTGTTAAGTGCTAATCAAAATCTCTTTACTTAGTCAAAAGCCTCATGTCATGGAAAAATACACCCAATGAAAACCAACAGCTTTATTAAATTTAAAAAATTTATACTGAAATTAGATGTCACGAGGCAAATACATAGTTATTCATTAGAGCAAAATGGTAACTGTGACCAGATCCCAGTTTTTTTGACATGCCTTCAAATACCAAAGACCAAGACAGGAGATTACACAAGTGAGAATAATTTCTACCGGTGGGAAAAAGAGAGAGCTACAGTGATGTTGTGTTGTATAGATGATAGGGAAAAAATTACCACCTTACATTATTTTTAAAAGAAATCATTGCCAAAAAGTAAAGTTTTCCCAAGAGGAATCCAAGAGAAACGGTAGACGACTAATGAGCTCATGCTTGACTGGTGTGACAAAGTATGGTTCAGGCAGAAAATTTGGAATTTACCACCAATGTTGGTGCTAGATGCATTTCTATGGCATCTGACTGAAGACATAAAACAGAAACCAAAACGTAATACGTGTGATGAAGTTGGCATGACGTCACAACTGCAGCCACAAGACGTCAGCAACAACAAGCCTTTTAAAGACAGAGTGCATAAGCAATACAACCAGTTGCTCTCTCTTGACGATTGCCAACTTACACTAGCTGGCAGGATAAAGAGGGTGCCTTTGTCTGTTGTTACACAATGGATGAATAGCATCCCTGAAGATATAATACTACTAAAGTCATTTTAATAATGCTCTATTTCCAACAACATGGATGGAACAGAGGACGATAAATTATGGCAAGACACTGACAGTGAAGGTGACAGTGAGTATAAGATTGATGATTATAAATTGGAATCCACTTCAGAAAGTGACACAGATGAAGAGTGTCAGCAACATTATCAGTGAACTGTTTTCTGCATTTAAGCCAATTTTATTTGCTAATTTTTTTTATAGATTTTTATTGAAAATAATACGGTGACAGTGATGTGTGAATAACTATCCTATGAATTTACGGCAACAGTTGTGAAATGTTTTTACTAGTAGGCCTAAATTTATAATGGAGGCAGACAACTACAGTAGAGCCTCGATTTTGCATACACTTATTTAAAGAAAACATCGATTTAACAAAAGGATTTTTAGGAACCTTCAAATAATTACAAAAAATTTATGAAATAACTACGTGAATTTGATAACACGGAATATAAATTGTAATGTGAGTCTACTAAAAATACTACCACTGGCCGCGGTATATACTTACTTCTCCATACATAAGCTTAAACTATCCGCCGAGAAACAAAAAAACAAAAAAATAAATAAATACATAAATCAAAATTCGTTGAAAATTTTGGCCGAGGGAGTGATTTTGAGATAAGCATGCTCGACCGAGAGTTGCATAACAAAAACGCGTCTAAATCCTCATCCTAGCAGCTGGCTAGTGAACGAGCATTTTGGTATCCAGTCTCCACAACACTGCAGTGGATAGCGCAGGAACTAATTCACAGATAGTGTTTCATGTCTCCGTTAGAATGTGCTGCAGTGCAGGGTACATACACTATTGGTTAATTCTAGTACCGATAGAATGCAGTGGTGTCCAGCGTGATTATTTTTTGATGCGTCCTGTGATAAAAACAGCATATTTATAAAAAGAAATACGTAATTATATTTATGCAGACATTTTAAACAAATTTACTACAGTAAAATTAAATAATTTGTTTCTCCGATGCTTAAAAAAATGCTGGAGAGCAAAGTATTTTTAGCGAACAGATCAACGTTTTTTTCACGAGCGCGGCTGCATACAAGCTACAATGGCGGCCACGCGAATTTAGTTAATTTTTTACAGTTGTCTCGCAAATTTTTGATTCAGTAAAACTTTCAATTATTTTTTTTCCTTCACATTTTCATGGGAATTATCTGTATTTTGTTGGTCGGGCAGGAGAAAGACAAAAAAATTGACGGCTCGGCGGTGTTAGTCATCACTTCTTACGTGTTGATGGCACGCGGGCGGCCTAACTCACCATGCACATGCTTGCCGAGCGTTTCACTGAAAGTTTTTTTAATTTTTTTGCCAATTTTTTTTTTCAAGGCTGTGGCCTACCTGTTGGCGGTAAATGTGTTTCATTATTACTTTGAGCTAACAGACTTTTTTACAATTACCTTAAATTCTGACGAAACATGACCAAGAAATTAACAGTTTATTTTAATGAAGAAGGGGGGGGGGGGGGGAGGAAGGATGAAAAAATATGAAGTCCGATTTAACGAAACATCAATTTAGAGTAAACATTTTCTGCTACCTTGACATTTCATTAAATTGAGGTTCTACTGTAGTGATATTGCACATAGGCAAGTTTCTCTTTGCCTAAATATACATTACATAAAGGTTAATATTTATTGTTGTATGTTAGTTACCAGTACAAACTCTTTGCTTTACGAGTTTCTGCAAAGCAAGGTGCGACTTAGATCAGTGAAAACTTTTCTTTTCCAAAATTTTTCCCAAAAAAGCTTGTGCGTCATAGAATCGATGGTGTCTTAGAATCAAGTAAATACTGTAATTCTTCTCCGTACAACTCAACAAATAAAATTTTCACTAATGTCACATGGCATAACAATCTTTAGATACAAGTTTATTGACAAACTTCCCTGTGTTTTCTAGGTTATTCCAAGTAAAGTGGAAATTTTTGTCTGACTAATTATATACAATTTATGTGTGGAACTAAATCCTATAATACTTATAAATCCTGCAATGATTTGCTGGATATGATTATTACATTTATAATGTTTTTCTTCAATCTGTAGGAAGTAATTGCTGGTTTAAAGGTTCTGAAATTGTTTCAATTAAATCTAGAGTGCAACAATAAAGTGACTAACATTTCCACAATTAAAGTTCCATTTTTTTTTCCTAACAGTGACATTACAAATACAAAAAAATTCTTTGGACATGTTCAGAAAAGTTTTGTAGCAGCACTCATTTGGTTTTTTTACATGAGAACAAGTTGTCCATAATGTAGTAGGTTAGCCTACAGATTATTTTTGAAAATTCCCGGTTTTTATACAAATTTCCTTGAAATATTCCATGTTTTCCATAACTGTGGCCATCCTGTATTAAGGAACACTTAGTGGCTTGTGGATTTTGTTTTTGCAAAAGTTACCAGCAGAGAGTGAAGTAAAATCTCACCACAAGTGTAGACAGAACAGCATATATCGTTAGACGCAGGGACCTCTTCTTGCAGCTTGTAGAACTGTGGGCACTGTGGGGGCCTGGGACACTTTGTCGCATTGCAGACGATTATAGATCGTTCACAACAGCCTGATTTATCAAGCACACGTTCCATTCCAGGCTTCAGAGGCGGCTCATCCTCTGGCTCAATGTTCAGATCTATCTCTATGGGGAAGGACTCCCGGCACTCCTCTTCTGTTTTGCAGCCTGGAAAAGAAGAAATCATCCTATTTAAAAAAAAAATCATATTAAAAATACCATCAATAATTATTCTGAACATTGGCAATATGCAGATAATCAATATACTAATTAATATAAACTTGCAAATAATTTTTTAAAAATAAATACAAGTGTGGCAAATCTGATCTAATCACTTCTACACAACAATTTAACAACATGACCTCAATCAAATACTGCTATGTCAATTTACCTGCATTACGACTTTATTTTTTTTAGAGTAGAAATTTTGCAAGATACATGGGTAATTTTTGTAATGTTAATTATGACAGTAGATTACCCACAGTTATAGATTTTCCACACCATCAACCACGTCAACAAGCAAGCATTGTAAAAAAAAAGTGAACTGTAATTTCTGGTAATCAATACGGAGAAACAAAAAGAGGGCAATCCTATAAAATAACTTTTCCAACTTAATGTGCTGGAATCAATTTGATTTTTTTTCCTTCGATGCCACCAAAATTACCACAAAAACCATGTTAACTCCTATAAACCTAATTTAAAAAAACTTACCACTGAGGAAAATATAGTTTTCATGTACAAAAACTAATAACTGCAAATTAATTTACATGATTCTTATTAGAATTGTGCTACAATGTAACCAATAACCATAACAAAATATGATTAAAGCTTAATGTAAGAAAATAATGTTGTTCAGTCACAAGAAAACAATGGGATGAGAACCATAAATACAGTTAGTTAAAATGAAGCACACACTAAGCTCATTTACATCTGCAATCATACTGTCCATCCCATGTAAGAACTCCATATTTTGACAGCCGATGCAACCAATATTTTTAACACGTGCCAAACACGTGGCTGAATAACATACCATTTAAAACAACAGGACATGATAATATGACCTGATGAAGCCCTGAAAATTGGTTAACTTCCATCGCCGACATTGAAAGTACGTAGTGTGTTATATACATGAAAAATAAGTAAGCATTTTGGAGGAACCGTAATATATTAACACGGTTATGTATCCAGCGTTAGTCAACTAACTATTTTATTCTATTCAAACTGCGTGATTTGTATAACTATTTTACAAACAGCCGCACCATTACCAACAGACCTGTACCGGCAACCAAAACAAAGGACGCCATTACGTAAGCTTCTCCTGTGTTTGTGTACGTTTCTGATTCTTTTCTTTTAAGGTGTTGTTATAAATTCTATTCATATATTTAATATATTGCAGTGCAGGGATTAAAATACCCAGACTGTAATCGCCAACGACAACGGGATATTTTGAGATGCATTTCGGAAGAGGGAACTGGAAAAACGTTCAGCTTTTCAACATCGTGGTATGTTTACAAAAAACGATCGCTAAGTAAGAAGCAGGTAATCCGTCCAAAGAAAAGTGCTACAGACAGTAAAAAAAAAAATGTTACCTATCTTTATTTTAACGGAATTTGTGTAATATTTACATGTATATGTAAACATGCTTTTTCCTTTTTCAAGTCGCCGACTCAATAAATTATTTTTGTACGAAAAAAATCAGTGTTTTTTTTATGTATGGCAAGTAAGTGGTACCATTTAATATGAAGTCCACGTGAGATTTTGTGCCTGTCAGCTGCAAAAGTGAAGGCCTACATGTTACTAAAAGAAAAGGTCTGAAAACTTAAGCCTATGTATTTCCCAGCCATTAAAGTGTGTGTGTTTAATCACGTGTGTTACCAAAAGATTTAAAGCTGATTTGGGAAATTAGTCCTACCCATGTTTGTTTATTACTTACGCTTTTTGTTAATATATTATTTCCATTTAGGTTTTGAGAGTGTAAATTTTTGTTATGTAGTCTACAAAAAATACGTTGACAAATATGTTTTTTTTAAGTTCAGTGAGTCGCATGACTTTAATAACATCAATATTTCAAAGATAGGCCCTACCCACAAAAGGTAAGTTTTTTTAGATAGTCTGCTGAATTAAACTTAAACTACTACTTTATGATTTTATAGTACAGGACCAAATTGAAGGCAACAAGAAAAATAACTGAACTGAATTAATGCATTCATATTTTGTTTTATACATATATATTTTTTTTTTGTTTAAAGATGTTTGTTTGCACTGTCGTATGCTCTTGCCACTTCAGTTTGTTATAACCAAATAAGCTACTATTATTTAAACTTTTCAGGCGTCAAGTTGAAATTAAATAAATAGATAAGTTACCCATACAAGTTTTTTTTTGTAATGCCATTAAATGTAACAGTTTTAAACATACCTAGGAGAATATACAATAAATTATGTAAAATTTTGAGATGTTATATTAACTGAACAACTGAAGAGTAGACTATCCATTGCTACAACATGAAATAATTTTCCATTAAAATTGTGTACCTAACCCAAGTAAGACTTTTGACAGCATGTATTGAAAACAATTTACTTTACTCATCTGAGATCTAAAAATAACTAAAAGAAAATCACAACACATTTTGGATTCTATTGCAATAATACTATACCTTAACTGTTGACACATTTTGATTGTCAGCTGGAAAGCACATGGTGGTGGAAGGATACATAGTGTTATTGTTTACATTACCCTACTTTATTATGATCTGTCAATTAATGGAATTCTTATATGGTATGGAATTTTTTTGTTGCAACAGCAACTACAAAACACCCCCCCCCTTCTTCGGCCCTTTTTCTGAGTTCCTCAGTTTATTTGAGCTCTTCCCGAAAATTGTTCCCCCTTTTATGTTACATTTTATTAAAATATTGTATTTATGTCACATTTTCTACTTAAACCTGCCATTTGGCTCACAAAAATCAATTAAACTGACTAATAATCTGTCAATCCATTTTTTTATGGAAATATAAATGAAAATTGATTCAATTCAATCAGTAAAAACTGCAACACTGCATTAAGTCTCACTTGTTCCATATATAAAGTGAGTAAAATATGTACTCAAACTACCCTTCTGATAAATTTACAGCCTGGTATATCATTCTCTTTTAACTCTGGAATTTTGTTGCAACATTTACACGTCTGCTATAAGTAATACCAGCAACACAGAGCTCAAGGAGACTGTCAAATGTCTGAAATTTGACGGTGTACAGCCTCTCACCACCATCATCATCATCATCATCATCATCACCATCATACAAAAAGTGAAACAATGGATTTTGAATGTTTTAAAAATTAAAAATAATAAAAAACATACAAGCCACTTTGCACAAATTTACAAGTAATTATAATTATTATTATTTCCACGCTGCCACTCACAATCAATGGCAAGTGACCATGGTGGTAGAGAAGTCAGTCCAGGCTGCTTGTACCCCAACAATTCATATTCTATTCCTGGTGGGGTAGTTCATTATTTTAACCTTTGGGAAACACGATAAGATGTTGCTGTTGATTGGCAAGTTTTCATGGGGCACTGCAGTTTCCGTTGCCCTTACATTCCACCGCTGCTCCATACCCACCTCATGTTATTCTCATGAGTGCAATAATTCAATATTACACAGTTAAAGAAATCCACAACTCCATAAAAAAAAAAAAAAACACTTTAGGGTAAACCAATGATTCTTCGTTACTTACGACAACCAAAATTGGAACAGTTGTTAACCCCTACATTCAGCTGCAAGACCTGGTCATCACGGCATTCCGGTACAGGTACTACTGGGCATTGAATCACACCAGGTTCTGAAAGTACGAAAAAACAACAATGACTTTCAGAATAATATAATAAAGTTACTTGTGTTTCCAAAATCTGTTCAAACAAACTGATGAGTGAATGCAGCAGAGAACACGTTTACAAGCAATGAGATATAAGTACTGTACTAATGAAATATATACACAACACATGCACAGCGAGGTTTGAAGGGGTTGTCAAATTACCCCTCAGAGCCAATAAAAATATGTAATTGGCTTAAAAAACTTTGATGCCACGATGTATAAAACAGTATGTCTACAAATTATGTGGAATTATATGGGTGAATTTGTCTTCTTTTTCTAAAGGTTCCCATGTGTACATATATAATAAAGATATAATGTGAACAGCATTTAAAATAAAATTAACAACATACTTCAGAAAACCCAAAATACTCACAAATTTCGACTGAACTCAACCAACTCAGCAAAGTTTCATTTTGTAATAATGTACTGTATACAAATTATTTCCTTTATTTTATCCCTTTCTTTTAAGCAAACGACGGAAAGCACAACTGCCACTAGCCCCATGTTCTTTCTGTCTAAAAACTTACTTAGTAGTTAGACCTGCTCATGAGGAACTAAAATTTTCAAGAAAGAGCTGCAAACAGATGCTTCTCATGCACATGCTGCAATGGTGATTCACCAACTTCTGTATAGTGGTATATAGGCAGCATTTTTTTTTCAACACCTTGAAAACTATGAACAAAACAATATTTTCACTCTCAAAAACACTGTAAAACCACGGATAAATTTAATTCCCCATATTTATTCCTGTTGCTATTTTCCCTTCATCTTAATGCAGAAGACGGTTGCTGTTCAAAAGTTATATCTTGAACACTTACTGTACAATTTACCATGTAAGTCTCTAACCTTCCTACACAACCAAACAATAATTCTGACTATTATCAAACTATTACGTAGCTCACTGAACTCACAATATTTACTCAACCTATTCAGTTCTGAATCATAACTATCGATGTATTTTGCTTCCTAATGAAATTATTTCTGACCTTCAGTACGCTCAAAAAGTTAAAAATTCTTTTACTTCTTCTCCCATTATGTACAGTAAGATTGCTACCTGAGCCAATTTCGAATAGACTGTTACTTCCTGCTTAAACTTCTTAGAATTTTCAGGCAGATTACATAGAAAACACATTCCTTTTGCTGGCTTAAATCTGATTATTGGTGATGGTCTTTGTTCCTTACCTAAATTAGTTCTACAAACCATACTGCCCAACCAACTTCACATAAATACCAATTTCGTTAAGCCACTGATCTTCATATCTGCCATATAACTTTTGATAATTGAATGTGCTATGTGATATTGGTGTTTTGTATCAACTTGCACTGATAAGAGTCCACCATACACACGTGACACATTTAATTTGAGAGGAAACATTCATTATTTTTTGCTGTACTGCTGGCATATCAGAACACTCCAAACTTGCCAGTGTAGGCAGGCCTGCCAAGAGCAATTCCGGGCCCCTGAGCAATGTGTGCTATGGGCCTCAAACTCTCTCCTGCATATCACCCATTTACAATAAAATAGGTTAATGGGCCATGTTTTGTTTAATGTCTATTGAGGGTTTAATTGTGACAAATACAGTAAATGCAATTGTTATTTTATTGTAAAGAAAGTACTACAGAGTTTTCAAAAAACATAATAATATTATTTGAATAAACAAATATTGGCGAAGAAGAAAAATTATACAGTATTACCTAAACTCCTATAATATTGTACTAGAACCATTATAAACATGCTTTGAAAATGCAGTTATCAGTACGAAGTACTTTTAATTTTCAGTAAAACACCTTTATAAAAACTCCTTCTATAACAACCACCTCTCTATAACAACCTTTTCCTCAACAACCATGGGTTTTAAAATAGGGGTTTTACTGTACAGTTAAACCTCTTTAAAAAAAATCATCCCTATACAATGACCATATTCTAGGGAACCATGAGGGGCCTTTATACAGAGGTTTTACTTTATATGCAAAAATATAGTAAATAACCTTGTAAAATTGGTATCATGACAACAGTGTGGCTTAGTATTGAATTTAAAACAGATATATAAGACAGAAAAGATTTGTACGTAAAAAAGTTTATGAGATCAATTACTCATCAAAGTAAAAAACACAACACTGTTTTGTGCAATTTACTACTTGACAAGAATTTTCTTACAGACATTCATATAGCGACCACCAACCTATCTACTATTTTTTGGTGAGCAAATTCTTAAATAATATGTATCACTAAAATTGATTTTTATGGCTAGTTCTGATTCTAATGCTAGGGTAGTAAGACCATACAGTCTTTCTTGTGTCATTGTGGAGCGATTAAAGTTTTTCTAGTCTTTTCAAAGAACTAAATACTCTTTCAACTCCAGCAACTGACACAGGAAGGGTACAAAAAAGCCTTATAGCAATGCATACCCAGGTTAGCTCGATGAGTTGATATAAGAAGTCCCAGTTCACCTTTGGTTCACAGGAAACGTACTAAGCAAACCCAAGCAAGTTTCAGAGATAAGATTTTCTTCTAGTCCTAGATATCCCCAAAAACATGAAAAATAACACAATTTTCTTACTGTTTTGAATATTTCTGTGAGTCCCAAGACAGCTGTGTTAAATATTCTGTAGAATACATTCACTCTGACGTCTCATTCTTCTCTTGTCTTGTTTTCATTAAGGGCGCGATCTACCTAAATTTTTATCATCTTTTTTTACTTTTTATTTGTACCACATATTTTTTTTCTTGCTTTAGACACAAAATGTGACTAAATTTGGCTCTTATGAAACTTCTGTATCTCTCATAATTGTTGCGTAATGGCTTGCTAAAGTCATATTTTGCATGTTTCCGTTTTAACGACTACACTAAAACCAACTGATATACCGAACTCAAAAAAATCACCGTGGATAAAGACATTGCAGGCTACAATGACATGCTAAAAAAATTAAAGAATAAAAATTATTCGAATTAAAAAAAAATGCTGAAACTGAAAATAAAAAATTTCAAAATTCAATTTTTTTTAAAATACAAATAATGTTTATTCTTTAATTTTATGAGCACGTCTATGTAGCCTGCAATGTCTTTATCCACTGTGATTTTTTTGAGTTTGGTATATCAGTTGGTTTTAGTGTAGTCGTTAAAATGGAAACATGCAAAAGATGACTTTAATACGCTATTAGGCAAAAACTATGAGAGATAAAAAAATTTCATAAGAGCCAAATTTAGTCACATTTTATGTCTAAAATAAGAAAAAAATATCTGGTACAAATACAAAATAAAATAATGGCGATGAAAATTGCGGTAGACCGCGTCCTTAACAGGAGTAGACAGCTCCTTGTAAGTAAAGTAAGGAGCCTCATCACTGAAAAGTTCCCTTTTCTTGATACTTTTTTCTTCGAAACTTGTTTCAGTGTGATTGTGGAGATCCCTATTTGCCATAGCACTGGCTACAAGTTTAGCCTCTGTTAATATGTTATCAAATTTATCTCTTAAATCTTTGAGATCTTGTGTAAGACTTTCAATGTTGGCAAATTCTACATCAAGGTTTGCACACGTGTTTTGAAGTATTTTGTTGAAATGATCTCTTGGTAACAAAATGTTGTACCCAACTGAAGCCATTAATAAGCATTTAAATGAATGAAGATATCTTTCAATCCCCATTACTTCAGTTCTAGCTTCTGCACTCAAGTAAAGTTCGTTACATTTGAAGAGCACGTTTTAACCCAGGAACATTTTTGGCTAAGGGCTTAACAACATACAGTAAACCCTTGCTGACTACCTTGTACCTGACAAACCAAGCAGAGAATGTGGATTTCTTCTTAAAGAATGTTCTATCTTTGAGGGGATTTATTATACAAATGCTGTAATGTACCAAGAAATGTAATTCCTTCTTCCCAGCATTCAGCAGCATTAGCTCCAAACAGATTTAGGCTGTGAGCAGTACAGTTAGAAAACTGAGCATAGAGATTTTATTTTCAGATATAATCGCTCTTACACCTTTGTAATTTTCAGCCATATTTGACCCATTGTCGTAACCTTGGCCGCGACAATCATTCAGGGGAATCTCATGCTTGTCCAATTCTTTTCAAATTCATCTGCAATATATTCCCTGTTTCTTAAAACACTTAACAAAACTTAGAAACCACCCTGAAATTTCGAAGTGAGTCACATTTTCTGACAAATATCTCAAAACAATAGTGATTTGTTCATCGTGAGCAATATCTGATGTCTGATGTGGCATAAACCAGTACGCAATAGTACATATTTGGAATTTCATCTATCGGCTAAAATTGCTTTTAGTACTTTATTTCCACAAGCTTCTATGAAAAAACAAAATTACAGACAAAATACATTCCCGTAATTTATGTTAGAACTTTGTTTTTTTCTTCTAATTCTCTATCAAGTAAAGAAGAAATGTCTGTTGATTCATTCCACCGCCTTTCTAAAATTTCTCCACTCACGGTAACACTTCTTACAGTGATAACTTATCTCATAAATGGTCAACTTAGCATAAAGTTTTCGCCACGAGTATTCTTTCTTCCAACCCTCATCACTCATAAGCACTGATCGGTTGCTCTTTGACAATTTAGTGTTGCGGCCTAACAAACGACCAGGAAAGCAGAAAAGTGATTCGGTTCTTTCATTCGAAGTTAACCAGTCTCTCAAGCAAAGCTCTCCATTCCGGGTTTTTGAAAATAAAACTGTTCTTGGAAAAGATCATTTACCATCACTTGGTAAATTGACAAGGATCAAACTACAACCCTCCTGGACGAAAGTTTCAATTAGTTCTGAGTTAAGACCTGACCCAGGTATTCATGCAAGATTGAAAGAGGAGATGTTGCAGACTGTAGAATCAGAATCAACAGCTTGTGAGAGTCCTGATATAGACATAGGGGCAGACACATTTTTTTCCACTATAACACAAAGTTTCATCCAAAACTAAAACCATATTATGCCTTTCATCACTGTCACTTGCCTATGTTTGAGGAATTTCCTTAACCCCAAATTGTATAGATTTTTGAGCATTTTGACTTTCGGTGCAATCTTCATCATCTAGTTCAGCTTTCTTAGCTTTTAGAACTGCAACCTCAAATAAGGTCTTGGTATCTTTTTTACTCAACTCTAATCTTTGTTGCCTCTCTTTCCTTTTTTTGAGCCCCTGATTAATTTTTATAATTATCAATTACAAACAATTACACTTCACACATAATGACAGCAATCAAAACTAGTATACTTCTACCACTGTACTAAATAATGTACACACACAAAACTGAGAATACATTATTATTGTTATATTGCAAGAAAGTAGCGAGCCACTATTCAAGGTATCGAAGCATAGATAGGTATTTACAGCACTGCTCGCTCCAGTACACATCTGGTCGCCATCTGTTAATTGCAACTGTATTTTCATGCAGTGTCGTTACTCATCGGAGTTCAGCACACAGCGCACATGATCCAAGCACAGAATGAACAAGATGTAACAGAAGTGATGGGTTTTACCGAACTCGTTTTGCTTTTTGAGTTGCCATTATATAAAACATGTTTACTCCACGTGGATTATTAGTAGTATTAATTTTAATATCTGCAAGGGAATTATTGACACTTAAGTTGGAAAAAACCATTGCATTTGCCACTTTTAAATATACAATTAGGAAACGAACAAACTACAGCATCTCTAGCAGTACAAGTGGTAAAATAAACCAATGTCTCAGACACTAGGTGGCTTTGTTTACATTCAAGTATGTGCCGAGAGCCATTCATGTACACCTGAACGATTGTATGAACAACAATTGAAAAGCTTCCAGTGTCGCTTCTGATATCATTATTTATTCTGTAACCCAAGGCAGTTAGAGCCCGGGAGTCAAATAGAACACCCTACGCGATGTGAGGATTTTGAGTTGCTCTGTATGAAACGAACAAATTGTGAGTGTCCAAAATAGATTTTCGCTTAATACTTCATTTGTTTTGTAAGTATATAGTACCATACGGGTCGGGCCCGGGCCTCTCAAGAATCCGGGACCCTAAGCATTGCACCCCCTTCCCCGCCCCTTTTTGACAGGCCTAAGTGTAGGGTTAACGTTATTAATAGCATAACTGCTTTGCAAAACTAGTTTTAACTGGGTAAAAAAAATTGAGCATGCCTCACAAGCAACTCCTTAAACATTATCATTATTGCAATTGTTGGACAAAATTACAAAAAAAACATTAATTTACACTTTAGTAGAACCCCTTTTTACACCTCTTTATTTTACACTCACAAATTTCACACTTACTTTTCGTAGTCCAATCTGCTGCTTTTGCATTGGAAATGTCCCTTTTTTTCCTACATTTTTTTGCATGTAAAGCAAATTTTCTAGGCCCACTAGAGAAGTGTAAAATGTGGTTTGTACCATTTACGTCTAGAATAACAATTAACGGATAGTAAATAGTACTGTACCCAGTCAATCAACAATATATACATGTTCTTTCCCTATTTAGTCGTGGCATTGAATATTGCAGTGAAACTTCTTTATTTATGTACACTATACATTCGTATATCTAATTTATCTCAACTCTACTAATGTTCTGAATTTGTACTCACTGCACGAGTATTCAGGGCAACAACGGGTGTCTGAAGCATTTGCAACAATCACGGGGACCAAGGGTGGGTTACAGACTCGGTCCTCTGCAGGGCAGGTAGTCTTACTGCAGGTCAGCATTGTGCCTGCAAAGCAAGTGTTGTTTATTTAAATTACATACCATTGGCTACTGTATTTAAACATATATTGCCCCACCATTTACAAGCAAAAATAGCACATTTTACATGCAGTAAAAGAAATGCCACATACACAAACCATTTAAACTCACAACCATATACTGTACCTTATATTTTATTTGTGTTTAGAAATAATTTCATACTGTGTTATGGCTTATACACAAACTTATTTATGAATGGCTATTTATATGGAGTTGTGTTCGGGTTACTAAAAGTAGAAAACCAGTAAAAAGTGACATTTCTTCGTGTGAAAATTACCTATCACAGGGCTGTAACCAAGGGGAGAAAACAGTCTGTGGGGTCCTGACCACCCGTTACCTTATTTTAAACACTTCATACTGTATTTAAAAATTAACCGATTTAGTATAACCCTGTTATAACATTTCCCATGGGACTAGGGAAATTCAGACTTAATAAATGGGAAAACTTTATAACAGGGCAATTAATATTAAAAAAACATGACTGTGGACTAAGAGAAGGTAGCTTTAGAAGCAGGAAAATGTTATAAGTGGGGATGTTACAACAGGGTTCAACTAGAACATTCAATGTTCCGGTCAGAAAACTGGTTAATTAGCACCATTTTGCCCCATAAGAAAATCAGTTTTTTCCCATGTGACCTCCTCCTTCCCTCTTTATTGGTGGGGAACAATGTTTCAAAATTTTTAAGGTTCTGGACTCCCCGGAACTTTTTCTTTAAACACAAATCCTTGCTACAGCCCTGCAGATCAGATTTGTCAAAAAAGGTTTATTAAAAATATTTTTGAATTGCTGTGCAAGTTCACCAAACACTTGACCAATAAAAGTCCTGTATGCCCACCAGATATACTTTCAAGTAGTACTGTTCAAGTATCCTTTAGGTACGGACATTACAGTCATCATGTTATAACATTTTTGAAGGGCCACAAAAAGTGCATCTTATAAAAGGGAAAACTTTATAACAAGGTAGTATTTTTGGGGACCAAATGAAAGTAGCCTTATAACCAGGAAAAAGATATAAGAGGGAATGTTAAAACAGAATTCTACTGTAGTTGACTCATGACAGCAGTGTACACATGTATCATAGTTGTGATTCTGGACAATATATTGTCCATTCCAGTCCTTATGAGTCAAGTGTTCGGTCATGCAAACACTGCTGAGAAATTTTCTGCCATGTATGTTCTATGTATAATACTAAATGGGACATAAAAATATTTCCACACTTTCTAGCGTAAAATGCACATGTATTTTATATTTTTTTTTAAGACAATAGACTGGTGGCTAAAATAGTAATATGTAACTGATAATGCAATGAAAAGTAACAAAAAAATGTTTTTAATTTTATCAATATGGCAGTCAAACATAAAATTAATTTTAATGCGTCAGTACCAGTTAATCCTCTCCACTCTTAACAAAGCTCTGCTAGGAGAGACTCAAATTCCCTCAGTACATGTCTCATCCTAGTGTAGCTACACACACATGCTCAATAAGTACTATCTAGAAAGTATCCTGCAAAACTAGGTGTATGCAGTCAATCATGATAAGAGATTAGTTCCCGCTATTACCTTGGACAGTTACAGTAAAACCCTGTTAAGACGTTTGTGTTGGTACAAACAAAAATAATGCCTGTTAACCTCGAAAACTTCTTTAAAAAAGGGTCAAATTACACATGTGCATATAAACAAGAGAAAAATTATTATGCTTACTAAGCAGGAAACTTCTTAAATGGGAATCTTCATAAGAGGGTTTTACTGTAACTCCCACTACAGGTTTGAGATGTTTAACTGAATGATCAAGAGATATTTTACTAGTACCAGTAGATATTGCTGCTGTTGTAAGTTTGTTTAGTGCATTTTCTTAAAACCCAACTGTTAACACCAACCATGACAGTGCTGTCCCTACACAAAGGATACATTGGAAATAGATAAATGCTATTAACATAAAAAAACTGGTACACTCAGAACTACTGGGCTACTTTCAGGTTAAAATAAAGTTACTAAGAACATCATCAAAGTGTTATTGTAAAGAATCATATTACCTGTGCAGGAACATGATGTGCAAGCATCAGGTTTCCACTTGTCTCCAGAATAGTGTCCATTTTCATCACATGGCTTGCAGCGAGATTCTTCAACACATATCCCATCACGCAGTACCTGGAGAAACAATGAAGATATGTGATTTGTTTAGAGAGCCCTACCAAAGGAAATGCACAATCAAGAAAAGCTGTTATACTTGCAGGGGTGCTCAGCCCTTTTAAGACAGTACGAAACAATGATAACCCCTTATCTCATCAACTATCTCTCACAGCACCCATATGCCAGAGATGCTGTCATTTTACATTCCTTGACTGTTCATGCATGATAATAGGTATGTGCACTTTTTACATGAATGTAAAACCAAGTTCCATGATCAGCTCCGCCCATACTTCAACAATGTTTGTTAAGGTACGTTTGGTTGAGAGTAAGAAAGAATCTTGTTTACTTTTTTTTTTAATTTCTTAAATACAGTAGGAATATTCAAATACGTTCACAACAATAATTTACGTAATGATTACACAGCAGTGCCACTTCCTCCCACAGAGGCCGATTTAAAAAAAAAAAAAAGTTTTGTGTCCTAACATCACCCTGAAATTTTTTATGATACAGTTTACATCATAGAAGAGTGATTAAATAAACTGTACGTTTGTTGGTTTATTATCTAAGCTATATGACACCACACAAAATATTTGAAATAACAGTCATTTAAGTGAAAATATCTTAGTACGATTTAAACATTTATTAAATTTTAACAACCCTACTTTACCAAGTGCCACCTTTCCCCTCCCTTTATACAGTGCCTGGAAAACGTGACAATCTGCTAACTGAAGCCTGGAATGACTTACCCATGTAAAGTTTCTGACCAATGCAGTAATACCTCACTAAGTAAACAAGCATGTGAATGTGTGACTATAGAAATGTAGAGATAATTTTAGTAGTCTAGACTAAGTATCATTTTCCATGAAGGATTGGTTTCCCAATAACAGATTATTACAAAGCACATTAAATTACAATAAGCTTAAAAAAGGTAGACTTGAGTTAGAACAAGAAACTTCATAGTTTTCCAGGAACTAAGGCATAAATTTAGACAATAGGTATCATGATTTAAAAAAAATTATTTTTCTTTTTCAAAGACATTAAGCATTAATTGTTTCTGCTCAATTTCCAATACCTTTCCAGAAGGACAGAAGCATCCATCAACCTTGCTGAGCACACACGCAGATGGGTCCTTCCTGTACAGCTCATAGTTATCACAAGTTTCAGTACATCCTAAACCACACCTGTACTCGAGTCCTGTGGAAAAGTAAACCAAGTTCCACAAACATTTCCAGTACCTTCCTCACCTTCTTACAAGGAGAGGTGTTTGAAGAGTTTACATGACAAAGCAAGTGAAGAAAGAAAATAAAATAATTTAACATTATTATTTAACAGTGCCATCATCTTGAGCAGTTTTGTACATTTATCAATTTTTGAGGGTCCAGAAAGAGTGTTTCTAATACACCAGTTATATTTTGAAAGTACAGTACTTGATAATTCTCCTCTGCAGCGTGCTTTCTATTAGCAGATCAGGTAAATGGTTCCACAAAAAAACTCTACAGCCACAGCAACATAGTGAAATAGCCTCTTAATCAGAGAATGAGATATATTTGTAAAATACCATATTATCTGGAGAGAGAATCATTACTGCAATGATAGGTAATTATGTTTAGCAGTTTAGCGCACAGTACACAGTCCTACCAGATACCTAGGACTGTGTCTGAATTTGCTGCTGTGAGCACATGTCTATTTTCCTTTTGCGAGGTAGAAGAGCTTGTATTCATGAAGAACATATCACCAAAATCTAATACCCTTGTCAGTTTGCATCACGAGTACTGTTCAATTAATTCAATATGGGCTAGTGCTGTCTTCCACGGATTGCAATATTGACATCCTGTGCACCTTCCTTGTCTATGATCCCACCATCTCACGTGTGACAGCAACAAACATGGATTGAGGTGAAATTTTTGTTTTAAAAGTTATAGATTAACCACTTTACTACAGATATAAGTCTGTATAAAAGGCCATAAAATCACACATGTAGCAAAAGGTAGCCAACTACACAAAAATTATTTTATTCCTAAAATGGTAGATCGAAACTGCCAAATTAGAAATTTATGGTGAGTTAAACTGAACAATACACATACTGCCAAGTCAGAGATACAGATTTGTTGATATTTCAACATTATTTTATTTGTTTTTCCACGAATCTCAAATACATTGATTCCTTTTCTTTATAACAGACTTTTATTGGTGAGTCCCTCACACATTTCACTAATTTATATTACTGTCTTAAAGGTTACTTTGTTACAAAATAATACATTCCTCCTCTAACGTGTTCACTTTACATCAAATAACTATGCAATTTTTGGATTTCCATACACTATGCCAGTTAAGGGTCCATGGCACATGGAATCAGACACAGCTCTGGTTGATGAACATTAACAATGCTACCAACATGATGGCATAGTTTTATTGAAATAGAAAATGTTTTTATGTTGAAATGACATCATAATGTGTAACAAAAATCAACTAAAGCTTTCTTCTCTATTGCTAACCAATTTGGTTGCAGACTTTCTCGTCAATTCCATGTTGGGAAAATTTGATGCACAAAAAATATGTATTTATAATTTATAGTGAATACAAATAAAAAAATTTAACTCCTCCTGTGAACAGAAACTCCATCATTAAACATTTAGGTATTCTGAACCAGAAAGCTGGTTGACAGTTACACACTGGAAATACAATACGTCAGGCTAACTCAATTACCTAATAACTTTCTTGCAAACTTATGAAGGTTGTTGAAATGTCATTATCAAAAAGACCTTCCCATGTTTCAATCAAAACTAAATAAAGTATTCAGTTACTTGTTCATGTCATAGCAAGGTACTATTTTATATTTCTGTGTTCACAATTAAAATACACGCAATATATACTGGCTTTGATGTCTACAAATTGTATTAATATAATAGGCACACAGTCTGCAGTCCTTCTCAGAACTTTGGAGAAAAAACTTTACACCATTTGTATACGCTGCTAGCACAGATTCCATGTCCCGTTTGTATCCTTTACAGTGTCTTCCATACATGACACAGTAATTCCACGTCAGTTGGTTTCTTGGTAGGAACAATATTCTATGCTCCTCAAAGGCACCCTTTCATATCTTTGACCACTCATTGCTAATCTTAAACTTAGTATGTACGTTGTTGAGATTCTGCTGTTAAGATGGGGGGCTGACGAGATTTTAAGTGATTCATCTTTAGTGCATACAAAATCAGAATGTATAAGAACCTACGGATCACAGATTTTCATTTTGATATTTCCTGTGGAGAGAACTTTGTCTGCGTAAGTCAGGCGATGCAATTTGGTTTAGAGGCAAAAAACAGTACAGAAGAGTGGTTCTGCTGCAGCTGGTAATTTTCCTTATGGCTGAATTTAAGTGGATGTCAATCATCTTTGCATTTGGACTGTTAAGCCGCACAGTATTCAGCTGCTGAATAAACAAGTCCTAAAGAAGAACACTGTCATGTTGTTTCTGTAACTCCCCTTATGGTTCCACACAGTAGCTGCAATATATTGTTACGTGACCTCAGTTTTTCTGTGGTTCTGTCTAAAGTAACTCCTAAATATTTTGGAAAGTTTTGATGACGGAACAATTCTCTCATTAAAGATGAGATTAATTATACTTAGTATTCCATTCTGTTATTTAAATAGAAACAATTAACTTCAGTCTTGTTCGGATTTGGTGTCAGCCTTAATTTCTTGGAAATATTCATTCATAGTACTGTACATAGGTCAGTAGATATGATTGTGTCACTTCTTCCAAGATTTCTCTGCTAAAGTCAGATTATCTGCATAGAGAATTTTCTCACTGTGTATAGGGAGGTTTGACGTGTAGGAGGTAAAATAAAATTGGAGGCACAACTGGATGAGAAAGAGGACAACACAAACACAATGGTTTACAAATTTGTTTTGTTTATTTTTTATGTTTAGTTCTTTTATTTTACTTTCAGTTTTTGAGGGATTTAGTAACATGCACTTGCAATGGTGTAGATCCAAAATACTGGTTCAGTTAGTAATGAACGTTCATTGAAAAAAAAAAAAAACATAATTATCAAAAACAAGACCACTAATTTATACAGTTTGATTGTTAGCACTCACATGATTACTGTACTAAAATCACTCTACTAGGTGCAAACTTACCTTCTTCACACTGGTATGGACAGATGTGTTTTGATCGCCAGCTAAGACAAACTCCCTCTCGCAGACACTCCCTAGCATATGCCTCAAACACTCGGCATGCGACGGCCACTGCATTTGTGTTGTTGCACGTGTCTGACTTGCACGCCTCGTAGTACGAGTCCGGGTTTACAATGGCATGGCACTGTAAACATACAACAAAATGCTAACAAACTTGCAGTATCAGTACATGTTTATCGTAAATTCAATCTAGGTGACAGCATTCCAAGTGGCTGTAAGTAACTGACATGAATGTTGATCACTATTAACAAATCCATATCTCACTGAAGGAGGGGATCACACACTTTTTCTTACATTTTCTTGACATTATTTCAGAAGTGTTTGCTGGGTCAGAATTAAAAGGTTGTATGTCATGAAGTTATGGAGGGAGATTTTCATATTCTCAAAGTTCTACAAGACTGTCTAACTATAGAGGTTCTCTATAAATCTTTTATTTATTTATTTTTATTTACGAATGCGGATTTGAAATGAATGTGGTTCGGGAATAGAGATAAATAAAAAAACTGTACCACAGAACATGTTGTATAGATGCAGAATTTCAGTCCATCTGGGTTCAAAACATAGTGTTCTCAATATTATGAATAAGTTTACAAAATTTGCACACCAATTCCTGTGTACAGTAGCTGTTGAAATATTTCAATTTAAATTCAGAAGCCCTCATACAAACAACTGGACATTAAGGGCTTGCTCGTAACAAACATGTAAAAGTTTTTAACTTCCAAGGCCTTAGATTAACTACACATCACCAAATGTGTAAATATACAGTACCTCTCCAAATCGAGCACGGTCCAGCAGGTTCTGGCATACATCTTCATCAGCGGGCAGTGGTTGGCATGGCGTCTTGGTGATGTTATTACACTCCTCGTTCTTAGACAAATCTGACTGTAGCCAACTCATGCCGAAATCGTCAGTGTCATTGGTCAGCCTTCCGTCACTAGTCTTGAAGTCATCCTCCTGGTCATAGTTGCAGTTTCCTACAAATGTTATCCAATTTTCTCATGCTGTTTACTCTAATGTTTGATACAGAACGTGTCAGAAAGTGTAGAAACACTGTAAAATATAAATTTGAACACGTACCATACTATAGTACACCTGGGAGATGGTGAATAGACTATTCGCAGTTAAGTAAAATGTTTTAATACCTACCATTTCTTTTCCTTGCAGTTAACATTCAGCAACAGATTTCACCATTTTCAAAAGTACATGTCTGAGGCAACAATAGAATCCATACTTTTTATTAAAACTTCTGACAAAACAGTCTTTAAAATCCAATTAACACAAACAGCATATGCCATGTTTTAAAATATGTGTACCCTAACAGAGGCATATTTATGTTAATATAAATTGAAACATCGAAATAAAGAGGGGGGGCAAAGACAGGACAATTTTAAGGAAACAAAGAAAGGGATATTTTAAGAGATCAGTCAGTCATGTCTCCAAATATTTTCTACAACTTTAATTGCTGCAAATAGTCACAGCAAAAAGACTCCGTGCCAGCAACACCATACAGTTAGAAACAATGCCGTGACTTAACTGTCATATTTACATATTATGTGTAGAATATTACAATACTACTGTTATTTTCACAGCCTAGTTTGTCAACTACAAAGTACAATGTTGTAACCACGGTCGTAGAAGAACAGGTCTGGACACTCGCTTATCTAACAATGTATTTTGCTTGACCCCCTTGTTGTTTGGCTGCAGTTACCGAGAATGTCGTACTTTTTGGCGCTGTTTTCCGGGCGGTCAGACTAAAACTCCGTTCACTTTTTTTCCATTGTTAAATCTATAAAGTAAATTAAGGTCGCTGTATCCTTTTCTTAAATTTGTGAGCAAAGAAAGTATTTCATAAATTGATAAAAAATACGTTGTGATAAATTGTTTACCTTAGCGGAAAGGAAGTGGGCGCCAATAAAACACAATATTCTCAGTAACTTGGTGAGCTACAGTCAAACAAAAAGGGGGTCAAATATCCAGGCGAGTGTCCAGACCTGTTCTTCTACAGCCGTGGTTGTAACAGATCTTGCTCATTCCAAGAAACAAAATCATTTTATGGACTTTACTATCTATGAAAGAAAAGTTAGTCAAGTTGCCACTGTTTTCAATACTTACCAGGACAGGGAATCTGCAAATGATATCAACATGATTTCACGCATTGAATAGTTTGCAGACTCGTGCTGTAATGTGTTAGCGTTAAAGAATATCTGCCTATGTTTATTCCTTAAACGAAACACATTAAATAAAATCTTGGGCAAATATGGAAAGATAAATGCAGATAAATACATAAAAAAATAGATAAAAAGATAAATGCAGAGTACATTCAACATGAATAATGAGGCTTCAACAGTATCCAGTCGGCAACAAACATGTGTTTTGATACATCTGGATAGTGACTGTGTTATATTTCAACCCACTTCACACAGTGACAAGAATAAGTTCTCTGTTCACAAAATAAAAATTGAAAAGTGTATCTGCAAATAAAAGCTGAGACTTGCAAACAAATTATTATAGAGGAATGTTGCTTGCCTCAGCATATATTTGCTACATAGTTGATAATTTAAATTTATAAGTCCCTTCAAAAAGGTATTAACTCAAGTCCTGTTGGTCAGCGGGTTTTCACGGGGGTCTCCCGTTTGCCCTGCCCTTTCATTCCGGCACTGCTCCATACTCACTTCATATTACCCCTCACCCACGCTAAAGACCTCAATGTTAAGCGCGGACCAAAATTTCTCTCTCACTCACTAACTCAAGTCACAAAAGGTCTGAAGTTTGGTTTCACAAAAATGGGACAAAACAGATATAACTTCCTAGACAAAGGAAGTAAGAAGTACACAGTAATGGATGGACATACGTATATTTATTTGCCATACAGGGTATTATGAACAATACTGAATTTAATTAATGGGTATTCAAGGGTGGCAAAAAATTACAAGGATACAAAAGAAACACTTTGAACATGGCTATTACTGTCTTGTTACTGACATATTTAATAAAGGTAAACAACATCACAACGTAAAACCCTAAACAGGTAACTTAAATGTAGCTTCCTTATTAATTTTCTTATGGAAAGAATACAACAAACTAGCTTAATTATGAAATGATAAATTACCAGTAATAAACTAATACATGATTTATCATTACATGAACTCATATACAGTTAAATCACTCTATTAAGACCCCATTCATTATGACAACCTCTCTATTACAACCCTAGTACCAGGAACTGTGAGGAGTCGGAGTCCAATGTATTACTGTAGTTATTATGATTGTCCCTTTATTACGATCATATTCTCAGAAACTGTGAGGGGTCATAAAATGGAGGTTTTACTGAACTTTGTGCACAATTCTGAACAGCATATGTACATAGAAAAAAAAATTAATTTACTATTTATTAGTGATGATATAACCAGTACAATTGAAGCAATGCTCTCCACTTTGGAGCATAATATTTATAACAAACATAAAATGTCTACAGAAATTTTAGAGAAACCTGAAAAATATGATTAGGCTAACTGTCCACTATTACTCTATCTTATTTGTCCATACAAAGAATACAAAAACGCACATATAATATTGGTCCGTACGCATAAAAAAATTTTGTATGCTGCAGTACTACGTGTAGTTTAAATGGTAGGCTATGCACCAGTAGAAAGTGAATAAAAAAAAATCACACATTTTGTAAGCAGCTGTAACATCATGAACCGTCAAAAATAAAAATCTCTGCATACTTTATAGATCATGAAATTAACTTAGCTTAATTTGGTGAATAATTAATTTTTCTTTTCAAACAAAAACTCTCAAATGATGGCAACCTAAACAGCTGTATGAAAAAAAATCCAGAATGTGTGGTCTGTGTACGAAATTTACGTAGGCCTATATGTACACGTGGAATTGACGACATTCAGAACCAAACAAAATTCAGAATTTTAAATGCATACATACCACACAGCCCTTCTGTCTTGCCACCATAGAGATGAGAAGGTAACTGTATAACAAATCCCAAATTTTCAAGAAAGTATGACACTTCGAGCTGGATTTTTGGAATTACAACAGTCAACTTCTTCCGTGAATCACCATCCATTATGATCCAATCATTGTTTAAAGGATAACTGATGATAGTGTTACCATCCACCATAGCTTCCAACTACAAGGATAAAAATGGACTTAAAAAATGTTCAGAACTTTAGAACAGTACATTCATATACATACTTAAATGAATTTCAAAAGAGGTAATACACACAAAAAAAAATTTCAAAACCTATAACATTCCCTGTCAGCACAAGTACAGAATACAAGGATTTACATTAATTCAGACTTAAGATATCTGGTATTACATGATAGGTTATTACCAAATCACTGCGCAGTAAAGTTTATACAATGCTTCTGTATAGACCTTCTTTACTAGCCTAGCCTGTGTTCAAACTGTATTACAGCAAACCAATAAACATTTATTACAGTAGTAGGAGCACACATTTTACCTTTCGTAACACTTGAAAATACAGTTATGAAGTAACAACGCATGCCACTAGGAAAAATATTTGGCCAGTACAAGGGAACTTTCTTTACACAATATGGCCACAAATTACATTTTTATATTTAAATAAATAGAGTATGAAGGGTTTCTTGCTATAAATACATATAAATTGCTTAAAAATGTAGAGTTATCATATTTTGTCATGAGTATTCTAACAAAGCAAAATAAGACAGTATAGTTGCTTGTGTATTTATTACAACAGAAATTAAAGATCTGAATAACATTTTAAATAATACAGATGCATTTTGCTTACCTTTGATTCTTTTTCATTTGCAACAATGCCTATAGCATGTTTTTCGAAAAGAATTGTAACCACTTTTGTACACGTTGACTTATGATCATGTCTGCATTTTCCATTGGTCACAAGAATCTGCAAAACAGACAACTATAAGCTGTAGATACAGAACATTCAAAGGATGGTGAGAAAGGATAATGGCTACCACGCTTTCTAGAAACCACGAAGATCAGTCAAGATGAAGATAAATTTCTGATTCACAACAATAATTTTTTTAAATTATGCGTGACAACAGCCTGTACCTAAATGGCATGCACAAGTAAGCCAATTACATACACTTAATAGCAATAATACAAACAAGTAAAAGGCATAGTTAGGACTTCTAATGAAAGAGTACTGGTGCAGTTGATCCTGCCATCCAGCAGTCTGTCAGTGGAGGTTGTGTCAGTTTATATATATTATGGTATAATATATTACAATCAAACCACATAAAAAATCGGTTGAAATTGTTAATACATCTCTGTAAAATATCTCTATCATATGTTTGTGATTGTAAAAGACTGGCAAGTCTGGTAGAATGGTTGAAAACGTTGAACCCTAGTTTACTAAGGATACCTGGACAATCTATTAATATTGTTATTAATTTAAGGCATAATACACCATATAATATAATATCTCTACTTTCTTTTAGGTTACTTACTGTATTTAAATTTTCTATGTAGGTACATTTGTGGAGGTAGTGAATCTAAACTTGGAAATGTAAGTTAGAATTTTTTCTTGTCTTTTTTTTTTTAGTTTTGATATAGCAGTTGAAGTTAGGGAATTCCAAATTATTTAACAGTATTCTAATTTGGAGTGCACTTATGATTTGTACAAGCAAAGGACAGTGTCTGGAATAGTGTCAGAATAAACAATGAATTTAATTAAACCTATAAGTTTAGAATGATTAGATGCTAGAGAATCGACATGCATATGAAATAACAATTTACTGTCTAATTAAAACGCAAAATCTTTAATTAAATCAGTTTGTTTAAGTGTTGTATATTTAAGTTTGCAATGGTGATCTTTTTCTAGAAAATTAAATAACTTGTGTTTTATCAATATCAGTAGCTGGGCATTGTCATGACACCATTTCGATACACATTTACCGTATTTGCCGGCTTACAAGACGACAATATTTACATGTTTTCGGCCTTCAAAAATTGCTACTCGTCTTATATGAAGGTGCAAACATTTTTTGATACCTAATAACCATTTGAAAGTTAAGCTGTAAGCTGTGGAGTTGTATGATGTTTCAAGGAATTGTATTTTTTGTCACAAATGAAAACATGTGCTCCGTTATTTTTCAATAAAATTTACAGTATGAAATTTTGATGAGTGTCATATTAATGACAAAGGACACTTTTACATCACAGTGAAGCGGCGATCGATGCAGCTGGAGCGCTTACCTAGATCCTTTGTCTCACCAGCCCACAACTCTCGGGCGGAGCAAACGAGGATCTCGGTACTGCGTGCCTAGATCATATGTCTTGCCAGCACAAAACTCTAGGGTGGAGAAAACAAGGATCTAGGTACTGTACCACACATTCGTGTGTCTACTGTCTAGTGCTAGTCTGGCAGGCGACAACAGCCTTGGGCGACAACCGTGCACAGGAATGCAATAAAGATCATCACTGTTGTAGCCTGGCGTTGCCATATAGCGCGTTGCATGCCTCAGTCCGGTGTTGCCAAGTCACGTACAGCTGCTGGCAATCGATGATGTCGCCAGCCATGTGTGCTACCGCCGTGCATTTCCTTGGCTATTGGGTGCCCGGAGGGCTGTAGTAGCCAATTTTATTGGTTTATGTGTCTCCTATGATGTTTATATAACTGTAATAAATTAGTTTAAAAATTTTTAAATTATTCTGGTAAAGGAAAAAATATTTTTCCGTCAGGAATTTCAAAATTAATTATATACTTTTTTTTTCAAGAGTTTTACCCTCAAAGCCATGACTTGTCTTATTCATGGGGTCGTCCTATATGCCGGTAAATATGGTATATAATTTTGTAACAAGTGAACATCTAACGGCGAGTAAATACAGTCCGCGGTATTTCATTCCAGAAAATCTGCGGATAACAAAAACTGCGTATACTCAAGACACATTAATCTTAATATATAAAATTAAGTGTCCTAACACACTGACTCAATCACTCACTCACTCTCTCATCAATGCACAGCCCAAACTGCTGGACCTAGAACCATGAAATTTTGAGGGAAGCTTCCCCTTGCCCCGTAGGCACCCACTAAGGATGAATTTTTAGAAATTCCATAATTAAGGGGGTGAAAAAGGTGAAATGTATTTCCGAAGGAACGTCGATAGAGCTTGAACCCGACTGTCTATCATCATCATTTTTACTTTAATAGGACACTCGTGAAAATGCATATTAGCCAATTTAAAATTCAACATTTAAGGGGGTGAAAAGTCCATAAATGTGTTCCTGATTTAATATCGATATCTATTGAATACTTTGGGATAAAGAGTTGGTATTCACTTCAAAATGTTGCTTACATAAACGCCCAAAAAGTAGTTTTAGGGTTTTTTGAAATTCGATCCTTAAGTAGTAAAAAGGGGCAAAATATGTTTTATTTTTATTTTTTTTTATCGACTATATCTCTGAAACACAATTAGCTATCGTGGTGATTTTTACTTAAATTGGTTATGTGTACAAATTTCAATGACAGGACTCCAAGACGTTCAAAATTATTTAATTAAAGGGTGAAATTTGTTAAATTTGTTTTCAATTATCCCTCCATATCTATCGGACCAATCAAGATATCTAAGTGCACTTTGCTTTAATTTGATGCTTTTGTAAATATCCCAAGTACCAATAAAACATATTTTCTGAATTCGGCCCTAAAGAGGTTAAAAAAGGGTAAAATGTGTTTACGATTCACAATCAATATACTGTATATTGATTCCATTGATTTTTATATAGTGACATGATTTTTGTTTAAGATTGATGCTTACTCAAATACCTGAAAAGTAACTACAGGAATTTTTGAAATTCGCCACCTAAGGAAGTAAAAAGTGATAAAAATTGTTTTCAACTAATTGTCGATATATCTTGAATCGAGCGGGATATCGTCGTGTTTTTCACCTTCAAAAGACACCAGTAAAGTAGTCTGAAATGTGATTTAAGGGTTTTTCAAAATTCTGTCTCTTTGGTGGTGAAAAGACCTATGTGTTTCATATAAATCCTCAATATCTATTGAACCAGTCGAGATATACAATTAATTTTTGTTCCAGGATGATGATTACAAAAATAATCGGAAAATGGTTTCCAGGATTTTTGAAATTCGAACTCTCAGTACTGAGCAGTCATATGTGTTTTTTTAATATATGATCAATTTTATTTTCGACTGTTCTAACACTTGATCACTGAAGTACCAATCTGGTGTACAAAGAGGTTTTTTTCAACTGACGTAAATATTATCAGTTATGAATAGTACTTGCCAGCAAGGCTGCGGGGGACTGCTAGTAACCTATATAAAACACCATATGCATTTTATATAAAAAAAAATTGTAACCACTAAATCCACGAACTACTATATTTGTGTGAGTTACAGACCTTTAATATGTTCATGAAGTGTCCCACAACATTTAAATATTGATTTTCACCTCACACATGTAAACATATCCATCACCAGGCGGCTGCCTTAAGGATATTAACAGTTTCGTATTTAATTCGGCATCACTGATTACACTAAAATAGACTTAACACAATTTGTTTCCCACACATAAACAAAAAATTTTAAACTTCTGTAAACATGGATAAGGACAAAGTTTTGGGGGTTTTCATTTTAATACATCACAGCTGACGACACTAAAATTAACTTGGCGCAAATTTTTCTGCCGTTTTTGGTGCAGTACTATCACTTGAGCTAATTTGTGGTGCTTGTTTGTGACATACAAATGATATGCTTGTGTTTTCCCCGTACTTCCGACCAAATTTTGCAACAGACATGTTCTTATTTAAATGTATCATTTTTATTTTGTCAGTCAAACTTAGAACTTAGCTTCGGTTTTGAAGGATCACAACAGTCTTTTTTTTTTCCCCCCCAGGAAACATTATGTTGCAGACCACGGAATCGCGTATAGTTGCATACTGCACATTCACTTCCAGGCCGTGCCCTACATCAGGCGGCAAGCGGGCAAACTAGACAAAGTAATTAAATACATGTGTGTGTTCTGCATGGAAGCAGTTTTCGAGCAGGCAACGTGGCTCGTGGGATATATCAAATGATTTTGTTTTGAAAGCATGCGGTGAGCGACAAAATGTCTGCGAGTGAAGTACTGCCGCCGCCCGCACATTCGAAACAGCATAGCTCATACCGCATAATACAACGATAACCGCATGCACCTAGCACATTGAGTAACGAAGCAGTTAACAGGAGCTGACAACACATGACAAGCTGCTCTCACCCACGGCGAGTGACATGTTAGTAGTTCATGCGGCACACAGTGTGCGGCACGCGTGAAAATACAAATTCTTAAGAATTTCATATTTATACGAAATTTTTTTTCTCTCAATTTCCAACCGCGGTTGGTGAAAACCGCGGATAGAAAGTCCACAGATAATTGAAATGTTTAGTAATTTTCAGTCATCTGTGTAGAGATCAGGTTGTGAATAATTTATTACTTTGTTAATGCCATCATGAATATAATAAATAAAAGTGGTGAAAGGGAACTTTCTTGTGGAACACCACATGGGGTATGATACGGTGAAGATATTATGTTCTGGGTTTTTACTGAAAATTCTCTATCTGATAGATAAATTCTTAAAAGATTGAAAATTTTGTGATTAAGACCAATAATTAATTTATTTATTAATTAGTATAGAATGATTTACTGAGTCAAATGCCTCAGAAATACCAAAATAAACAACATCAACTTGTCCGCGTGAAGTAACTTCTTTGCACTCTTGATTTAAAAAAACAAATAAATTAATGGAAGTGGATGTTTGTTTAACAAAGCCATGTTGGATATTGAAAAGTTTATTTTTCAAAGGAAAATATAAGTGTCTATGTAATATTTCTTCAAAAATTTTGAAAAAGTACAGAGGAGTAATAAGACAATAGTTGTTACTTTGAAGGCAGCTGCCGTTTTTATGTATTGGAATTACCAGTCCACAATTTTGGATGAATACCTGTTGCAATGCATACAGTAAAATGTGTTGTAGTAGAAGAGTTAAAGCTCAGTTTCAGTTGCCATATTGAATATTATTATTTTTCACTTTATTGGAATTCTGAGAAGAATTGTGTTAAATCTGGGACTATACCGAAAATTATATTTACCTTGGCAATAGAGCATAATTTGTCTGGGAAATTATGAATACAAAAAAATTTACCACACAAATAGCAGCGTAATTACAAGTCAACAGCTAAATCGCGAGGTATGAACAATAGCGAAGTGTAAATCGCAAATTTAACATTTTCTTCTTAAAACTCCAAAAAAGCTAAAAATAATAAAATTCAATATGACGACTGTAACAGAGCCTTAAGATTGTAGAACAGCCTTTGACAATGAAGTTGTGTATATTATCAGGCCCTGAGGAAATTGTTTTATTCACCATAGTACTGAACTTGTTATTTCTCCCATTAAAATATCCCAGGCATGTGATATGTTAATATCAACACTGGAAATTAAATTTTTTGCTTGTGAATAAACTGAGGCAAACATGTTTGCAAAAATATCTGAAATTAACTGTGGATCTGTAATTGTAATTAAGGATCTCTGTTTTTTTTTTTTTTTTAATGATTTCATGTTTGTAACCTTCTGTCATTTTTTTGACATAATGCCAAAAATTTTTAGGGTACTTTTTACATTGATTGTTAATTTGTGGTAACCAAATATTTTTATTATTCTTAAGTTTCCAATTCACCTGTTTTCTAAGACATGAAAATAGTTAGCAGTGACTGTTAGCATTAATTTTCTTGTACATTTTATGGAAGTACCATTCCTTTTGTAAATAGTTTAATTATCTCTAAGGAAAACCATGGTGGATGTTTAGAGAATATTTTTATTTGTTTAGGTATTGTTATTTATTGTCATGAACTTCAAAATTTTATCTGTTAGATAGTTAACCATTACATTTACATCTTTCCGTTCATAACAAGTATTCCAATCATGGTCTCTCATTAAATGGTATAAAGACAGGTAGTCTCCCTTTCGGTAATTATTTAGATTATTTAGAAGTTTTTCTGGCTGATGGTAATAGACATTAAACTATTTTCTGTTTCAAAGTTACGAGCAGGACAATAAGAATCTCCTTTCACGAGTTTAGTAAGAGTAAAAGTGATTTTTTTATGATGATTATGTCTCAAATGCAACACAAATTTTTAGTCACTTCTTACTAAAAATATTCAGATACTACAGTAAAAAGATTGCAACAGGCATACATCTCCTCTTGCCAGGAGCCTGGGAAGAATATTCTGTGTGCTAAAAACACATTTTGATGTTCAACTCACGCAAGCCATTACTATAGCAGTGTTCGATCAGTAATGCTTATTGTATGTAGGCCTGCATAAATTCTATGGTACTGATCTTTATTTGCTTTTGAAACACTTTACACAAAAATGTTACAAAACAATCTTGAAGAAAGCATGCAATGTTTGGGATGGGTTTGATTGTTAGTCCAGCGATTTAACCAGAGGACAAGGGGGTTGGGAGAGAGAGTAAAGATAAAATGTGGAGTGCCTACAATAGATAACTAATGCATGAATAGTTCACTTTAGTCTCTAACAATTATATTGCACTGTAAATGATATGAATTGTTGTGTGAGTTTTCTCAATGACAGCTACCCTAAACACTCCTTTCTAATACTATACACAATAGTAAGGAGTGTTTATGGTAGCTGTAGTTTAGAAAACTCACACAACAGTTCATATTATTTGCAGTTTAATAAAATTGTTAGTGACTAATGTGAACTATTCATGCATCAATCATCTATTGTATGTGCCACATGTTTTTCATTTTAAATAATACAAGTAATTTCATTAGAGAAATGATATTTTAATTTTTAGTCTGTTTAAAAAATTTGGTACCGTATATTAAAAAAATATTTTATGAGAGCAATAATTTCATCCCTTGTAGCATTGCAAGACAAGGGATTTTTTTACTATTGGTAAATTAGTATTTTATGTAATCATGATTTTATAATATAATACTTAAAAAGGGAACTTTATTTCAGTGGTCTCGGTTCCAGAAAGGGAGAGTGAAGACGTAGTTCTTTTATTCTCGAATGTTCTAGATTTCAGATAGGGTGTAATGTTTGTTTATGGCCAGGTGGACTTGGTAGGAGGCAGTAGCTCTATAATGTAACATAACCTACAAAAGTACTGCCAGTAAATTCCGGAGTACTTGACAACAGATCAAGAGACATGTACCAGCTTTTAACTTGCCTTTTTGGCTGGGTTATCACCGAGCTAGTGCAGGGCTGCCACCAAGTTCATTTTTAAAATCATGTAATTAGCATTAAAAAATCCTGATAAATCCTGTAATATTTCCAACTTACATCTACATACTTTTCTGAAGTATTCTTCGAATATTCTTGTTGTAGAATTTTGATACTAAAATTAATATGTGCAGTAAATTATTATAATACTGTTAAAAATTGAGATGTTATACAGGAAACCATCTACTGTTAATGTTTTTTACAGACTGAACTATTTTCTAACCTGTTTCGGTAAAATAGCAGCGAAACTTTCCACCCGTTTCCCTATTAGGAAAAATTTATAGAACGAGTTAGGAGAAACTAAGAACATGTTCAACTGTTGAAAAATAAATATATCTGCATAAGTTTATTTATGGCCTCGAAAGAGATGTAGTTTGCTTGTATCATAGCGCTGCACTTAAAATGTAAATACCCGTATTTACTAACATAATTGCCACATGTTCTTTACCAAAATTTTTGGCCCAAAGTATGCGGTGCAGCCATTATGAAGGGTTTTAAAAGGTTTCCTTTATTATTTATTTTCGTGTAAAATAAAACGTAAATTTCCCCATACATGTTTGTACATAGCATGACCTTTTCTCCAAAAAATAAAGGAAAAGATTTCTAGGCTTAAAGTAAACATGAAAAAGATACTGGATCTCGTTAATCCATTCATACGCTTCACTAATTACTGTGTCATTACTATAAAATGTAGATAGGAGTGTACAAGTACTTACAGAGCTGTACTGCACGTAGAGGAACAAATAACACACTTAAGGACAACACACATTTTGCGCGGATGGGCGGTCGCGGCGTTTCGCTAGCTAAGCCAGCTTCATCGGGCTGTGAGCGATAGTACACTGCAGTATGGCTGACATTATGAAGGTTGTAACCAGTACACCTAGTGGCCAGAGGGTGAACTAGAGTGGCGGGAAGTTTGAAAGTGAAAAGTAGATTATCTGATGTTTAGGCCTGGAGGTTGTCTGGATTTGGTGATATATTGGTGGGCCAGTTCCCAGCGTCTCAGTTCTGCATTATTATTGCTATTAGAGGGGGGTAGTGCCCTCACCCCTCTGGTGTTGAAACAGGAGTCGAAGGTGAGTTTGTGGGAAGCTGCCACTGGTTTGTCCTGAATGTTTGAACTGGATCGGCTATGGTTTGTTTCATATCAGCCCTGTGACCATTCATCCTCTGCCTTAGTGTGTTTGTGGTGAGGCCAATGTACTCTGCCTCATACTAAGTGCACTGCAGTTGGTATATCAGGTTTTGGGTTGCACAGTTGTAGTTGCCTTGGATTGGGTATGTATGGTTGGTAAGCCTGCTGTGGAAGGATGTGTAAGGTTGATGTATTGCACATGTGCTGCATCTGGGGCTATTGCAGGTGTGAGAGCCTTTGGGTGTGCTGAAAATGTTGCGCCCAGGGCTGGATGGAAGTTTAGGGCGCACCAGTTGATTGCGGAGGTTAGGGGGCCGTCTGAACACCAGTCTTGGAGGTTTGGAGAACAGGTTATGAGTCAAGGGTGAGGAAGCGAGGATTTTGTGGCCACAGTTGAGGATGGTCTTGAGCTTGTTGAGGCCTTCATGGTAGAGCACTATCAGAGGGATGTCCTGGTTATCTCTTGTTTGGGATTTCCTGTTTGAGATGGCTCGCTGGATCTGCTTGTCCACTAGGGGTTTGGGGTATCCTCTATCAATAAATGCTGTGGCTATCTGATCATATTGTCTGTTAAGATCATTTTCAGTTGAACATATGTGTTTGGCTCTGGTTGCTTGGCTGTATGGAAGAGATTTTTTGCAGTAGAAAGGATGGTAACTGTCAAAATGGAGGTACTGAAGATGGTTGGTCGGTTTGGTGTGAACAGTGGTTTCAATTTTGCCATTTTGTAGGGTGAGCTCTACATCTAGAAATGTTGCCTGTGATTTGGAGTAGTTCCAAGTGAATTTCAGGGTACTGTCAATTGTAGATAAAGACATATGTTGGAAATATCCGTGAATATCTAACATTATCCGTCTGTCCGTTTTAACCTTTAAATATCCGTTAAAATTGATAAAATCCATTAAAATGGCAGGCCTCGCTAGCGCACTGGTCTAGGAGGACTGGTGTGCGACATTTTGCTGCCCAAGTGGGGCACGAGTACAAGATACAGAATTAACAACGCAGAGTTGCGACACCCTGTTTTCTCTATGTAGTATCACACAAACAAACCTCCTACAGTATCATACTTTCCTTTTTTTTATACATTCTTGCAATTTGTGCTGTTTTTAGCAGGTCAAAAATAATGTTTAACTGTAGTCCATTAGAGTGCCTGTCTTAAGTTCTTTAGCAAAGAGTACTTTTTAGAGAGAGTATGAAACTGTGAATTGCCTGACAGGATGTCCATCATGTGATACAAAAACAATACAGATAAAAAAATGAATATGCCAAAATTTTAAAAGATAATAATACTGTACCTACCTTTCTTCAAATACATTGAATAACCTTACAATGGAGGCAACCAACAAGCTATATAGTTAACATAGAGGGGCGGAAACGCTTCCAAAGTGAAGCCTAATTGAACTGTTTTTTTGACCCCAGAAAACTTGGCGAACAGCAGTGTGGCCAACATTATGTTAAAAATCCGTCATGTTCGCATAAAATCCGTTACTTTATAGCTCCACTATATCCCTGCTAAACACAGGAAAAAATGCCAATAATTATTGTAATATATTATACTGTAATAAAGTTTAAATTAGTATAATCGCTCTCGTCTCTCGACCGGAAATAAGAGTCTGCCATTTTATCTAGTCAAAATACCACGTTCAATTGGGCTTCACCTCAGCGCCTTGGAGATTGCTGTTTCCGCCCCTCTATGTTTACTGTAGCTTGTTGGAGGCAACAGAAACTAACAACACTGAAATCTTAGTAGTTGGCAATGAGAAATGAATGAAGAAAAAAAAAATCCTATGCAGACTATTACACATACACTTCTCTAAGTTTCTTTCTCTAATAACTATGTATTCTGGTAAGTATTACCAGTTTGAGACTATTCTGGTGAGTATAACCACAGAGTAAATAATGCTAACACGAGAGACAAAGGGGAGCTTTTTCATCGTTACAGTCGTACCAGCTCTCGGGGCATACAGGAATGTGAACACTGCATTGTGGATTCGAGGCATTGTTTATTTAACCACTTGCAGTACTTGAGACATTGTAATTAGTTTGCATAAAAATTAAATATTTAGAAATACTAAATATGACAATTTGAAACTCAACATTACAGAATAATTAATTCTATCAAAAGTGACATAAACAAGATTTTTAACCTTTCTTATTTTACCAGTTTTCATGGCATACAGGCGTGTAAAGAAAGCCATGTGAAATTTGAGGCAATGATTTAACCAATGCATATATTTAAAAAAATGCTGTAATTGGTTTGTGTATCAATTATACATTTAGCAGTGTTAAATGTGAATGTTATTAAAATGTCAATATCCTCACAGATTATAAAATAGGTCGTACCTAATTGCAGTGTAACAAAAAATCCTAGAAACTCTGGCACCATGACACCCCAAAGAAAAAACGAGTACAATAAAAACAACACCTAGTCACTTCTGTTACTAGGTACTTATTTATTCTGTGGTATTACCAAATATTGTAAAAGGACAATATAGGAAAGTCATAAGAAAAATAGGATACGTGTTATCATTGGGGGTGTAACTTGGATAGGGAAAATGGTTCAACATTTTTAAAACTTGTAGTTGAACATTTCTTCATGCGCTAGACAGGAGCACTAGTGAGTTATTTATGCTACTGCTGGTGATTTGTTTATTAGTTTATGTTTTACGGATAGTAACATATGATAGTAACATTTATAGTTTCTGCAGGTTTCAGTTTCTAAAATTGGAAAATAGCTCTCAAGTTGCTTACCTACATTTAAGCTAATTACATATTTGTGGCTGCAACATGTTGAAATAGTTAAATTGAGACTCTCATTGGTTGTGATTTTTGCTAGGTATATCAGAGAACTAGACATAACTTGTTAATAAAGGTATAGTGTTAATATAATTAGCTATTTAGTTTGCTGTAACTTCAAATAAATAAAATTTTAATATTCTGACTGTACTTATTATAATTTGCGTATGCAACTATTCCATTCGGTTGCACAAAAACTGAACAACAGTGACTATATGACTGTGTATGTTTTAAGTTGTACATTAGACTGTTGCAAACATTATGGTATTTGTTGTGTTTGCTGTCAACATTACTGCATAAAGTAAGATTTTGCTAACAACAAGAATAATTTATTCCAGCACAATGAACTAAATTATGGTAGGTTGCCAAGAATGAATAAGTAAACAACATTAACTTAATATGTAAGCTAAATCATACAAATACCAGTCATCACCTTTTACTTTGCATATATAATGAAATGTTTTATTATTTTTTAACACATTTTGGCATTGATTATTACTGTAAGGTTAAGACACAGATAACCCATCGAAAGGTACGTCCGGAATCCGCATCAAAGTGTATGAAAACTATAAGGATGCACATTTTAAGATCACATTTCTCATTATCGCCATTCACTACACAAGCGTGCTAGTGCATAAAGATGGTGAATGTTGTAACAATCTCGTAGCAATGAGTTCCCTCTCTTTCTTTTAGGTTTACATACTCTTTGAGCACATTGCCATACCGTTAGTTTTAGTTTTATATAACATTATTTATAAACTGAAATGTAATCATGATTTTAGAATACAGATATGCCCTTTTAGTTATTATTTTTATAAGTTAAAATATTTATCTACACATTCACTTACTATTACCCTAAGAAAAATTCAGTCTGTTTCCAGTTCTCGCTGTTGGTAACACATCTCGTGCTTTAACAATGTTAAAAAGCTGTAGTCTCATATTTTCCTTTTACAATATTTGGTATTATCAGTTTAAGTAGCTGTTGTATTCCTTTTACACACTATTTCTGCACAAATTCCTACCTCAAAATCATGATTACCACCTTCCACAGTAATGTCCCGAGCCGCCACATATGAGCAGTTCCCATTGAAAGCAAAATTTTTCCTATCAAAACTAATGTAATGTGGATCTCCGAAACCATCACACACACCTGAAAAAACATTTAAGAATCAGTTTACATTACATCTTGTACATTAAAACACTTTAAACTTAATATAAATGAGTAATACACGCATGCTTACAGTAATTAATTAATTAATTACCCACCACTTACAGTCTACTGAATTCCTTCATAATAATATAAACGACAAAACACTGCGAACACAGATAATTTATCTTCATCATCTGCCTTATACTACAGGACTGAAAACTGCATTGGAGGAACAAGAAAGAGAGAGATAATGAGAGAAATTCTTACTTTGTTACTCATACATAGCTCTTGTTGGGAAAAAGTGATCACGTTTAATGCAGTGAAACACTGCCTGCTAAGATGTACCTGAGTAATATCAGACATCAGTACATTGTTAATGTCTTTGAATGTTTATTGTAACGGGACAGAATGACAAGCTGTGTTATTATGGACGTACACCATTGCAATATTGTGTCATCCCTGAAAGCTTAGAAACAGACTAGGAAAGACAAACAACGAAATATGAAAAAAAGAGAAAACAAGCCGAGTTGGCTGTAGTCAACACATCCATAAACCAAAACAACGGAACATAAAAGATCCCATAAATCAACAACAAATAATAAAGGACAATAAATAATAGTAATAATAATAATAATAATATTAAACAACCAAAAATAAAAGTCGGAGTACAAAAAAACTAATGTGTAAACCTCAGGACATCACAATTAATATATAAGAATGGCGGGAAATAGGCCACTAGGCTAACAAAGTAATGTAACAGACAGAAATACAAGTACTTACAGTTGATACTTGTAAATAGGTACACACACACACGAAGGGACGACAATTAATACAGCACAGACAATACTGGAACGAATACAGTAATGGACACAAGGCAGGATAACAATGACGACGTCACACACAACACACAATGATGAAGACACAAAAGAACACAGTAGATTTCCAAAGGCCGACTTTTCACGACGTTTCGGGAGCAGATGCCAGCTCCCAAAACATCGTGAAAAGACAGCCTTTTTTTTAGAAATCTACTAAGTTCTTTTGTGTGAATGAATACGTATTTTAAAATATAAAATTAAGGCAAGTTTAGATTTATGCCTCATCGAAAACATGATCATTAGAGAGACACTATCACAGGAAATGAAAAAGAGATAGGCCATGGATTTTGTTAGGGAACCATCCAAGTCTGGAGAGATTTTGGGAAGCAACGGAAAAAAAATCAGGATGGTCAGAGCTGGGAATTATTTGTGACATGACGAATACCTATAGTAGCACACATTTCGAGATCCTGCTTTTCTTATATAAAGGTTCAATAAATTAGTTTCCAGAGCAATGCAAGACATGATAATTAACTGTCACAAATTAATTAGTAAAAACAAACTATGACATCTAAAAATATCAAATGACAAAAATAGGACATAAAATAGGATACCAATTTCACATTCCAGATTTTGCACTTCCCTTTTTTTTTACACCGATTTTCTGTGGTATATTGCAAACCTCACACAATACGGTATAACTTTCCCTATTTTCAAACTATCTTACATGTTACATTAGTTTTAAGCATGTCCCTAGAGATGTGTAAAAATAAGGGTTTTCACTGTGCTAGGCTCACTCACTGTCAGCAGAAATATTTCTACTTGATGTACCAAACACAGACTGAGCACAGTGGACTTGAATTCAAAATTACTCAGATTTCAATTTTTGATCCAGTGATCCTGATTTTAGTTAGCCCTGGTTTTCCAAACTCACCCCACGAAAATTCTAGAATGGTTCCTGAGAATATAACATTGCTGATTTCCTTCTCTTTCTTGATTGTCTGAACCCCTGGTTCAGTCTCTAATGACTTAATTGTAGACAAGAAAAAGTCCTACTTACGGTACATACAAACCATTTATTGCCACACTAAATTAAAATGCCAGTGAGAATCTTAAGAAGAGTGCAACAATATGTAATTTTGTAATTAATTTAATAACACAGACTTCTAAACATCCAAAGGTCAATAGCCTATGGCTATTAGGCACAGCTAACAACAAACAAATTCAATCTACTATTTTGGGTGTGGCATGTCTATATTCTTTTGACCACAGTAGAACCCCCATTTTGAGTGTAACTTACTGAAATTTAAGTGGCATACATTTTTAATGGTCATTCTCAAGAATTATGAAGAAAAAGAAACCAAAGTTGAAAAAATAGAAGAATTCTTAGCATACTGCCATGAACGATGGCGATGCACTTAATAGAAACAATAAATAGCGTATTTTCTTAATGAATAAAACAGTAAAATAAATGTTTCTAATTTCAGATATTCAGGCTGGTTATCTTAAAACATAATAAGTAACAGATCACCAATGACTTCAAACCACTTGGCAATGATATTCATAAACAGTAGTTTATAATACTTTTGAATGTGTTTATCAGAAACAGATACTTATTACACAGCGGACAAAAAAACTCAATAACTCAACTTGCTTCCAAGCAAAAAGGCGAAAACCTTACTCTGATGCCACCTGCCGGTGGAATTTTGAACTACGTCTGTAGTGCAGAGCACTAGCGGCAATGTGCGTACAATGACAGTTGATGTTCAGCAGCCTGGTTGTGTCACTTTGTCCTGGCGCTAACTACAATAAATATGACCGCCGGCTGTGCTATACTTGAGTAACACACACACAATGATTACAGAAGAAATGCCTCTGGGAGATATGACAGCGCTGTCTCTTTCCCTCGCACACGCGCGCACACACACAACTACTCGTGCTTATTTTTATCTTAGGACCAAGGTCGGTCATATTTATTGTTTAGCGGCATTCAATTGTAAGACGTCTGCCTATTGATATAAATTTATATTTCAACTATCACTTGCTTTATTTTTCCATTAAATGCTATGGAAGTCGGGCTATTCGCTCAAGAGAAGACACTCTGAATCACGATTTTCTCATTGTTTGGAGACAAGGGTCGGTCATATCTACCACTCAACAGTGTGACGTCTAGCTGCTGATATCAATTTATGTTTACATTATTAGGTTAATTAATTTCCCGCAAAACACAACGGGAGTCGGGGCAGGACTAGAGACACTTTGCAGAAAAAATGCTATTTTAAAATTTTACGTTATTTTCAGAGGGGGGGGGGGGGGTGGATACATAGGTCGCAATCGATTTTACGAATGCGATGAGAGGAACCGTGACTATTTTCGTAAAATCGGGGGTCTAGTGTATTTATGTCGCGTGTGGAGTTATACAAACAGTGTTTCGAATTGTACCTGTGAAGTCTTGCATCCCTTGCGTAATAGGAAAACGGGAATCATATGAATCAATGCATGTTGGTGCCTGTGACACATCAGGATTTTAGCAGAAGGGGATTCTAACAAGGGTAACGGCAAAATACAGACAACATTTTGGATGTATGTTACAAATGTCAAGATTACGGTACTCAGCAAGAAATGAATGTGAAAATTACAGAAAGCAGCAATAAACAATACAGTCCACAACAACAACACCATGATAAATTTGAAGTGGTAAACTATTTAATCAATTAAATAGCAGCAGCAACACCTGAAGTTCAATATATTTGGTACGTTTTCCCTTATATTAGCTCAGATTGATGAGGCGAGAGAAATTTATGAGTTAACAAATGAGGACATATTGAAAATCAAAGACTTTGAGTCAGTTATAGAGGAAGAAATTGCCACAAGGAACTAAGTGGTAGCTAACTTGTGTGCACTGTGTGCTAATCCACCCAAAGAAAATGTAAACACTGAAGAGGTTAAACAGCATTTTGCTGGGTATGAAACTGTGTTTAGAGAAGTAAAAAAAGCTTACAACAAGTTTCATCAACAGCTTTCCCAGCCTCAAAATGAGTTTCCAAGTAGTAATGGCCCATTTTGCCATATGATGGTACTTGCGACAGTGCTACTAAATATTCCCTTACCATTAGTCAGTGGCGATCGAGTGGAGTGGATAAGTTTTGCAGAACTAACTCAATGGTTGGTCACGTTTCCAACATTGGTAAAGTGAACAAAATTCATTATTTGTTGAGTTGCTTGGGCAGAGAGCCATAGAATCTAGTAAGTAACATCTCTGTCACTGAGAAAAATTATGAAGTTATGTGGAATGTACTAGAAAAATGGTATAAGAATGTAAGGTTGACGGCCACCATGCATGTGCAAGGAATACTCCACCTACCACCTGTTAATACGTATTAAGAGTGCTACATCTTTCTCACTATTTCTCAGTACAGTTGAAGAAAATTTGATATGTTGAAAACTTTAGAATTTCCTGTCCAAAAATGGGATTTCCTTCTATTAAATATTTTGCTTGAGAAATTAGACACATCTCCGTCAATAGCCTTTGAAATGTCACGAGACGAAGATATCCCATCATATACAAAAATGCTTAAGTTCTACCTGCGTAAATCCTTTGCAGCTGAACAAGCACAGTTACCATTATTTATTATGTCATCTACAGTGAAGTCATCAGCCAGTTACAAACTAACCCCTAGCACAAACTACTTCCAGCCAAAATCTGTCAATGTGGGATCATCATATCCAACTTCTGCATGAACTACACTGGTGTCTGTGAGGAAAGGTTCAAATGAAAAACAGTGTCATATGTGTGATAGGTCACACACACACACACACACACACACTAAACAGATGCCAACTGTTCTTGGAAAGCAAACCACAAGAGCGACGAAAACACGTCACTGAAATCATGTAGCTGCACTATGTGGGTCACTATTTATATGTCAGCAATGTAAAAAGTAACATTAAACTTTACTCAACATTATGGAAGATGAAAACACAACAAAACTAGAAGAAACCATAGAGAACAGTGGCATAGCAGGGTGTGAGAATAATGTGTTTACCTCAAGAATATGCTTTACAAGAAACTACAGTGTTATTGACAACTGCAGTAATCAGGGCCAGAGACTGTACAGGCCAGTTCCAGCCGGTTAGAGCACTACTGAATGGATCTTCCCAATCATTGTTTATTACAGAAGACAGTGTGAAGTGTCTGGGACTAAAGCAGTTTAAGTCTAGTGTTACCATATATGGCATTAGAGGGTCATGTGGTACCAAGGCCCAGAGTGAGGTGCATTGCGAGATTATTTAATCTTACTCCATGCATTCGAACATGACCAACAGAGCTTTAGTTTAAAATAAGATTACCAAGGACTTACCATATCTACCAGTAGATTTATTAAAACTAGAACATTTGAATAACCTGCCACTAGCTGATCCACATTTCAATTCAACAGGAGCAATCAACATGCTCCTCTCAGCAGGTTGTGAGCAAGCCACATACATTTCAAACATATTTTGGATGGGTACTTGCTGGGCAAGCTCCAAATGAATATTACAGTATAGAGGTAACTTCACTGTTGGTGCACAAAAACCCCACACTAGACAGCATATTACAGAAGTTCTGGGAAATTGATTAAGCACCTTGTAAATAATTCATATTCACTGAAGATCAGCTGTGTGAAGATCATTTTATGAGCACACATTAGCATGATAATGATGGTAGATATGTACACCAGTTCCCGTTCAAAGGTACCTAATGCAATATCATCGGATAGCCTACATGTAGTTGCACTCAGACAATTCTACAGCCTAAAGAGGAGGATTAACAAGATGCCTGGGATAAAGCATGAATAAAGTTGCTTCAAGAAGGAATATGAGTAGCTTAGCCACACGACATACATTGGGGAATTGGTACCTAACTCAGAATGCAGCATTTAGGCTAACATCAACATCTCATGATTTTCATGAACATAACATACATTTTATCCCACATCAAGTGGTAGTGAAGGAAGAAAGTGTGTCATCGAAAATACGAGTAGTTTTTGATGGATCAGCAAAAACTGTCGAAGGCTTCTCAATTAACGATTTACTAATGACTGGGCCACAGCTCCAAAAAAGACATCTGGGATACCAATCTGAATTTCAGGCTATGGCATGTTGCAATCTAGGCAGACATATACAAAATGTATAGACAGATAAATATTGATCCAGCTGACAGAAAATACCAGTGCGTATTGTGGTGGCCTGTACGGAATTCTCCAGCGCAAGTCTACGAGCTAAATACAATGACATATGGATTGGCATCATTGCCTTATCAAGTGCTAAGGACACTTCAACAGTTAGTGACAGATGAAGGATCCAAACAAGTATCCATTAGCAGCCAGTACCTAACAGTGAGATACCTTCATGGATGACATAGTCACAGGGGCTGATACTGTTGCTGATGCTTGCGAATTGAGACAGCAGCTCATCAAGTTACTGGCGACTAGAGGCTTTCAGTTACACAAATGATCTTCAAACCACCTAGATTACTTGAGAATAAAGGCATGGGACAGAATGCCGCTAGAACCTTTGAAAGCAGCGAGTGTCTCAACCCTACTAAGGTACTAAGGCTACGCTGGGACCCAGAGAGTGACCGCTTCATTTATAATGTTCAGGTACCAGATGCTCCATACACCAAACGAGGTATTCTGTCAACCATAGCACACCTCTATGATCCTTGTGAATGGTTGACACCTGTAATTGCAACAAGTAAAATATTAATACAGTCCATATAAACCGAAGGACTTAACTGAAATGATCCCCTGGGAGAAGGTATACATTAAATTAGTAAATCCACAGTGATGATACATGGGTTAGTGTTGCTACTTGTAACTAGCATGTGGCTAGATGAAAAAAACTGAGAAGAATTAATTAAATTCATCTGGTAGCAATCCTGAGTCATCATTTCTGGGCACCATTAGCACACCCACAATTGAGGTTCCACTGTAATAACAACTGATGAAGTATGTCAGTCCACAACAGCCATTACCGGCAATACGTTTTAAACAACAACTTACAATCTCGACATTGCGATGGCTTCACACACTTGTCTTTGTCACGCACAAGCCCCTCTGGACAGAAGCAGCCAGTGAAACATATAGGCGTGACAGGACACGGGTCCTCTTCCTGCAGATTACTGCAGGTCCTCTCACACTGGTGTCTGTAGCACTCGTAGTGCACCAGATCTGGTGGACACGACGATGCTGAAACAAAGGCCACAACAATAACCACATAAATAGAAGAACCTCTTTTGTTTAAACATCTAAAAATTCAGTTTCATTCCTGCAAGTCATTATCCGTGTGAGAAGATCTTGTTAACTCCTAAAATTAGAACAAACTGGTGGGAGAAAATAACCTGGACTTCAAAAGGCAATTCATGCTTTTATAAAAATCTGTCCAAATTTGAATATAACGTAACTTTCTGTTAAATATAAGCAGTGGTTTCACAAATTATTCTAATTTGCGATCTCATAATGAAGTTATACGACAATTCTTGTTTATTGTTTAATGTACCTTCATTGCCGAACTAGTATGTATATTCCACCTTAAATTGTATTTTTTAAAATTTTTTTATCAATATTATTTTTCCCCCATTCCAAATTAGGAAACTCAACGTCATTAGTTTGGCAAGGGATTTTAACAGCTAGTTACATTTATATCAGTAAGGTGTCGAACTTATGCTGGCAGTAAATCTGTTTTGCACCCAAAGGTCCCTCCATAAGCACTAGCACAAACTGACTCATTATCAACACCAGCGTAACTACTGGCGGAAATTTTCTCTATCCAGACTTGTGGATAGTAAATTTAACTAGGCTATCTTCCTAATCTCATCTGTTACCTAATCTAAAATTTTAACAACAAACACTAAGTTCAGCACGTCTGTAACAGTTTGTGTCAAAATTAAACAGAAGGTAGAGGATACTAAATGGAGCACTCTTAGATAGGCAAACCATTGTTTGGTAATACATATTTCTGGTGCCATGGGGTCTCGAATGAGTAACGTATGTGAGAAACATTTATATTAAAATGCCTTGGTTTCCATTACAAACAACTGTTTATAGCAACAGTCAGTGGCACTAGTATACAACACAACACAAACTCGCCTGTAACGTAACCACTTTGAACAACTGTCCTGAGGTTTAAATTGTTTGCGGAAATATTACTGCAATCTCGACCAATGTTTCCCTATGTAAGTTTACTATAGTCCTCTACAAACTGTTTATGTATTTAAAGAATTCATATAAAATATGTATTATTAAAGGAGTAAACATTCACTGTGAAAAGCTAATAAAGACAGCAAAATTTTGGCAAGTACAGTAAAAGCGAAAAAAGGATCGAGTGGATGAACATATAATACTCACGACAGTCATGCATGACTCTCCACGAAGACAGATCAATTCGATTATCAGCCATTTGACAATCTGTCACAAAGTTCCCGAGCGCTTTGCATTTGCAGTCTTCCTCTGCATTCTTGGACTGGAGACATGTGCACGTAGATTGGATGCAGCGAGCAATAAACTGGTCCACACTGACCTTCTCTTTGCAGAGAGAGAGGGGTTTCTCTCTGGAACAAATATTTTTAGAATATATAAGACTCAGTTGCATCAGAAAAGTGTTTTTGTAAAACAAAAGGGCATCATACCAAGTCATTCACTTCCTGACCGCATGTCATCAAGCAGAGCATGACAGTTTTTGCCCTCAAATCCCTCTGGAGTATGGGCGAAGGACTGATGGAGGTGGATATGGCCACAGAGATTTTCTTCTGTACACATAACCTATGCTTTGCTCATATCACTCCTGCTAAACGAGTATTCCACCTCTCCCATGCCTCCTCATGCACATCCACAGAGGGAAAGAAGATGAAGCTGCTTCAAGCAGGGATAGCTTGATTTTATGCCTGTTTGACAGGCTTCCAATCACATTATCAACTTACACATGATTGGTCACAATAATGCCAGCTCAACACCATGAAATTAAATGGGATTTCTGCACAGAGTACACTGACAACAGCACTTATTCGTGCCAACCCAGCAAAAACTACAAAGCTTGTTCATGTACATACTTAATCCCTTACACATGAAAAATTTAGTTTTCAGAACTACATAAATAAGTAAAAAAAATCAAACATAAATATGTAAACATTTTAACTATCAATATACCTATTAAATGTTCTCTCAAAAATCCCAGCTACTACAATTTCCCATGCACTGGGACATTACCTACATAGCTACACATATGCCAATTCCCAAAAGTTCTCATTTTTCCAGTAGAGTACTACATTCTGTCAGTAGATGTTTACACCACTACAACTATGACTAATAACTACAGTGCACACAGTGCGATGCTGAATACATTGGCCTCACCACGAACACACTAAGACAGAGGAAGAATGGCCACAGGGCCGATACCAAACAAGCAATAGCCAGTTTCAGCCTAAACCTTCAATATAAACCAGTTGCTGCAGAGGCAGACACCTGCAAACTTAATTTGATGCATGTTACAACACCAGAGTGGTGAGAGCCTTATTACTTTCAGACAACAGTGCAGAACTGAGGCGCTAGGAACTAGTCCATCAGTATTTCACAAAATCCAGACAACCAAAAGGCCTCAACATCTGATAACTTCCAAATTTTCCGTCACATCCTAGTTCGTCCCTCGGCCACTACGTATGCTAGTTACCAACCATCGCTTACCGTCTGCCATACTACAGTGTGTGCAATTACTCGCCGCCCAAGGAAGCTGGCCTGGCCAGAAGAACGCTGCGACCGCACAACCGCACGAAAATGTGTTGTTCATCTTTTTTTTTGTGTGTTCTCCAACCTGCAAGTACTTGTACACTGAAGTCTACAGGTTTTAATAATTAGTAGCGTAGCAGATGTTTCCCACCTTTTCTTTGTTTACATGACAATTGTCCACTAAAGGCTGAGTGTAAACTCGATGGACAAACTCAGATAGGTTACTTATAACAAAAATATACAAAGAAAATATTAGCACAGTGCCATTTACAGTATGTATCTCTGTTAACGAGAATAGTAAGAACATTTTGGCCTGCCAAACACTTAAATTAAAAATACTTTTATTAAATGAAAAAGTATTTAAAATTAAGCATTGAATCAATGACTATTGCATTTATGATGGCAATCTTACTTGTGTAAAAATGTGTGATGATAATATTATCATTCATTCCAAAAACCGAGGCTGTCTCCCATTACTTGCATGAAATTTTCAACACAAAACCGCGATTTGTTAGAAATTACTTATGACATAGCATGTCTAAAGGAAAAAAATTCATTTGTTGAAACATTCTCTGGTAAGCAGTTTTTGAGAAATATTTGCATAGAATTTAAAAAAGAAGGCAAGTAGTATGATAGGTACGATATGAGAAACACACAGACCAGAAAACTAACAGTTGCTACCTACCTGAGAGCCACAGTATGAGCAAGAATAGCGATTCACATTTTAAATTATATTCTGCATAAGATATTTTTAATGTAATTGCTTTGGACAAAACCCATTTCCTGTACTGAGAAGATAGAAAATTATTACAGAAAAAAATTTATGGAAAAATTTATGACACCATGTTTTTGAATGAACTATTTTTATATTGATCCTATAGCATGTGGGCCTCAACTATACAAACAAAAATGTCAGTGGTGGCATATACAGTATAGTAGGTTCGAAATGTTTTCGGACTTACATGATTAAATTAAACACGTAAATCCCTAACCTTGCTCTCGTAAGTCTTAAAGACTTTTATTATAAGATTTTTAGGGATACTTACACATGTATTTCCCGGGAAAAGTGGTACACTTATTTTCACGTTGTACTTTTGTAAGGAATAATATGATGGTGCTTGTCAGTCTCGTCGGCCGCTGGCATAAGCCATGTAGATAGGAGGAAGGGCACGGGGTGTCGAGCCGCTGTGTGGCGGCAGGTGTAGTGGAGAGGCCACTCTCAGGTTTGACGTTAAGCTGTTAAGATTACAGACCCTGGTAGTGAGTGTGTATTGCCATGGGCAAACGTCACCGGCAATGATGTGTTGGAGTATTCAACGATATTAACTGATGGCACAGTTGCCTAACTGGCATAGCTGGTTACTGGATGAATGTGCCTTCCTCAGTGTATGGTGAGTGGGTGTCCGTGTGTTATGGCCCATCGGAACCTCGGTGAGTAAACCTTGTCATCACGAGATGGTATTTTTCTGCCTTCGCCAATTCAGAGTTTTAGGGAAACCAGAGAAAAGACTACAACCGGGCATGCATTTTCCAGTGTGAGGGCGCAAGGGTGCTTCAGATAATCTTTATGAACGTCTTTTGGATTTTCTGAGGCGTGAAGGTTGGATTTATTAGAAGAAATAAGTTTTAAGAGCCCGTGCATTATTCCCTTGGCTGGATAGGGTTCTTGACGAGAGGTGCAGTAGTGCAATGAATGCATGTTGGGAGAATGGAGTTCGTGAGTCGAATGGGAAATAATGTGATTTGAGTTATTGAAAATATGTTTAAATGAGTTGTGCACTCAAAAGGACTCTTATGACCTGCTTTAGAGGCTTATAATCGCCGAAAATTCTTTTAAAGTACTGTGTATCATGAGTATGTATTAGTGAATTGTAAGTTTTACGGACTGTGAAATTTAATTGGTAATACAGGTTTTTGAAAACTAGATATGTATACTTTTCTTTGCTCGAGAATGTATGCCTCCTTTGCTCATTAACCTGCTATAAGCAATTGTTGGTTGACATGGTAGAAACTTGCCCCGCTTTTCGGAATTCGTTCTCAGCGCCTTTAGGAAGGCTTTTGCGGAGCTGGACAATAACAGGCCCTTGGCATTCGGGAGTTGTTGTTGCTAAAACGGGCATGCATCATGGCAGAGAGGGATTGGGGAGCCATGGCCACAATTGGAACCATGGCTACCTCATTAAGTGTACCTATAGCTTAACCTGTAACTAGGAAGAGAGAGGGGAAAATCATTACAGAAACTAAAAATCTTCTCAGCAGTAATATGCACTAAAAATAAATAACTATTTGGACAGATGAAGGTCCAGGAATTTTTATTAATAGAGTTGTGAAAGTTTCTAGTAGAGATTGTGGTGGACTTTCTTTCTGCTGCCAGAAATGACCATAATCACAAGCACTGCATGCAGCCAGGGGCATCATTTAGGGGGGGCAGTATGTTGGGGGTAAATGCCTCACCTGGAATTAAGGAAAGGAGTATAACATTTTTAGTGTATTTTGTTATTTAAATAATGTTAACATAAGCACATAAAACTGAAGTTTTATTATTAAAGTTTCTAATTTACACATGCTTAATTAATAATAATCAAGCAACAAGGTCACTGTTGCCAAAAAAAAATCTTGCCACTCCCTGCAAAGAAAAACCTGAAATGACGCCTCTGCATGCAGCAACCAAAATACAGAAGCTCTGTTTCGAAAAAAGGTACTATTTTATGTAACCTAGCGGAAAGAAGACATAATTGAAAGAATTACACAGAGTTGAGTGCCTACTAAATTATGGGGTGTTGAAATATGTGAGGAACAGCTGTAATAAAACTAACTGGCTGGAACTTGTCCTCTATTCAAAATAAAGTTATCTGCCAGGCTTAGCATTACACACAACATGGAAGGAGTGCTTATTGGTCATCTCCGCAGTACGCAAATTTTCCTCTCTTAAAAGGAACCAGCCAACCTCCGTGTGGAATGGACGTGTTTCTTGCATGCATATTTCTACATGACAATTTTTGCCATGAGGACTTTATATATTCCATTTGAATTGTTTAGTGACAATATCACTTTTCAGCTGGGCTGTGATAGCTCATCAAACTGTATCCGATGTTTGAGAGAGCAATGGGAAAAATAATGAATATAAAATTTAAACAAATTTGTATACTTTTTAATCTTGGAAGGGATGATAAAAATGGAACTCTCATAGCAGTACTAAGCAACAGAGTGACACAACAGAAAATTCTTTACACTCGTCTAATTTAACTTAATATTATAATATTACTTAAAATAACAGAAAAACATTTTTATTGTCATATGACAAAAAAATATTTTCACTTCTGAACAGATAGACAGTAAATCACTTTTAAGTTTAATCTTTTTTGCCATGAGAGCCTTTTAAATTCAAGTGTTTATGCAATAAATTTAATATCAGGAGACACACTTTAAGGCAAGGACCTAGCCTGTAATACTACTAAAAATTATGAAAAGATATTTCTTAAATGCAGATAAGAAAAACGTTTTAGCACTCACTTCACTACGGAACACAGTTTGAGAGCTTTCTCTCTCATCTCCACAGGGCATGTAACAGGTCGGCAGGCTTCTGAATTAGTGTCCCGAGCCCAACTGCTGCCAAATTCTTTAGTTTTGTGAGCGATCGAGCCGTCTGGTTTCCTCTTATCATTTTCAATCAATCCATCGAAAAATCCACACAGCCCATCCACATGACGAAAGTGCTCACCATCCACCTGTCCAGTAGCAAAAAGTACTCTTTATTCAACAAGAGGTTATGGGCATACATAAGCTTCTAAACTGATATTCACTTAGTAAATAACATACTGTACTAGTTATACAGGTTTATGATTAACTAAGCAGTTTATAATAATATTTTAATAAAACATCTAGTATAGGAGTGCCAATTTTTTTTTCTATAAAAATATTTTTGTAATGTTTACAGTAATGTGGTGGTAAACATTACAAATTCCCCATCTCAAAAATTTAACAAATAAAATTACAAATTTTTTAGTAGAAAAAGAAAGTAATTTTTTTTTACAAACATTAAAATAAGAATCTGGAGTAACAACACACACTGGTATTCCTGAAAACTTCTCAGTGACACATAATTAATAATCATTTGTATTAATTTCTAGACAGACAAACAACTTCATGCAGTATCAGTTACACAGATACTTTACATCTGGGAATTGTAACCATGAATTACCCTTATGTTTTGTGAAATAATACTTTTACCATTAAACACAACGTTCAGAAATATACTCATTCTTAACACACTCCTATACATCTCAACAGATATCATGCATATCTAAGGTATTGTGCAAGCAAAGAACTGTAAAATTATGGATGCTGATTTACTAGAACGTGGTATGTATTATGAAATGATGCAAAACCGACAGGTCTATAACTGTTCATCACTTACCTGAAGAAGTTGGTCCAGTAAGCAAAACACTGATGTTACACATTTCAGCGAGAAAATATTCATAGTCCACCTCCAATTATTTTTGTATGTTTTTAGTGTGCATGCAAGTACCAACCAATAAATACCTGCACGTGTACTATTTTGCACTCTTAAAATGATTCTTGCTGTTATTCCTTGTTTTTCATCTTACAGTATTTTCTTGTGCACATAGGGTCAATTACATATTGACACTTGCAACACTTTTATCTGTGGGTTATTATTCTGTCATAACTAAGCTATTCATAAAAATGAGTGCTTTTGGAGCCCTCGTCTTTTTTTTTTTCCTCATTCAGCAAATGTGCATCCATTGGCCGTAACTTGTAGTAAAAAGTATTTTTACATTTCACAGTACTCAATTGTTAAGGTCTATTTTTACTATTACACTTGACAAGACTGTCTTCGAAGGTGTTAAATTTACTGAACTGTTTATAGTATTTGACCATTATATCATAACAGATATGCATAAACCAAACAGATTTTTATCAATTATATAAAATCATGATTAGAAGGTGTAGAGAAACATATACACTTCCCACACCAACACATATGCATGACAATTCTTCTTACCCCTATCATCACGTTGGCCTGTGAGTTGATGGTGACCCAAAAAGTGTACAAATAGGAAATCAGATGTAGAGAATCTCCATTCTTGTGTATTGCATAATCCTGATATTCCCTGTCCTGCACCTGTTGGAAATTGTTAATATGACAACTGACAGACCATACATCCAGCAAGAAAATATATAGGTACTGAATACAATTTTAATTTCTGCTCTACTTAGGTACGTAATAGGTACAAAGCTGAACTGGGATTGTAGCACACAACTATATTCTGAACTACTATATTCTATATTACGGTACATAGTTATCAAAACTGCTAACATGTCAAAACATTTCAGTTACAAGTAGAACAGAACATCATACGTATAACTTTTACTAAATAAAGCTGCAAAGTATTATACGAATAAGTACGATCACATGAACATTAATACAAAAAAACCCAAACAAAAAATGTTATAATTTAAGACATACTGATATAAAAGTATAAAAAGTAAATGTGTGAACACCAACACATACACACAACACTCATGCTTCAAAATGCCGTAATAGTTACTATATAACTTTCTCAACGATATGAGGACCAACCAAAATATATTCAACCAAAAATAATTAGTAAAATAAAATGTGTATATTCCAATGATCTTGTCACATACAGAATGCACAAATTAGTTTTGTATAAGGAATAGAAGCCATACATACTTGATTTGCACTGTACACATATCCGTCAATGCCAACTCGTTGATCACTATAGAGTACTAATTCATGTGTATCATGAACTACAGTGACATGTGCAGTACATGATGCGGAAGTGGAGCAATCCCTGTAAACTATAGGAAACAAACACAATTATTAATCAACTGTATTTGTTAATCCATCAAGTCAAGATACAGCATGAGATAATTACACTACATTACACATTTAACATGGAACTTCTACAGCACTAAAACATTTCTTGTGAATACGGCTCTTAATTTACACTGGTTGAACATCCATTCTGAAACTGAGCTGCAAACATTAATTGATTTGTGCTGCATTTTATAGGCACAGTCAAGTTACATAAAATCTTTCAGTAGATAAAAATGATTTCTTTCAAACTGAGAAACGACATAATGTAATTGGGGAGAAAAAGTACCTACATACTGATGAAAATACTTAGGAAGTAACATATACTATAAGCAAGAAGAAAAAGTGACTTGTGTAAAACATAAAAGACATTGTAAATTTTTACAACATAAGGTTTTTGGTACACAGCTAAAATATGGAACACAGATTTCAAGAAAAAGCATTAAAATGCATTAAAATGCTGTGAATCCAAAAATGTTAAAGTTACAGGCCACCTAGCAAATATTTCAGAGCGTGTGTGTAATCCTCATCATATACCATTATACATACAATGAGATCTGACACTGTGTCAGCTGCCAGTAATTAGCACAATCTAGTTCTCATACTGCTTCCATTCTTCCCTCCAGTGGTTCCAAGGGCAATGAAAAATGAAGTAGATGTTTCCGATAACATGAAAAGTGAATCATGTGACTTCACATATGATTTGGAGCTTTACATTTCTATGCTTTTCAATAATTTGGACACTTCTGCGAGAGAGGAACCACAGATGCATATGGAACATTCTGTTACTCATCTCTATATTCCTATATAATAAGAGTATATAACTCAAACTTTATGTATGAGAAACTAAATAAACTGACTTTTCAACTATTTCCATAATATGTATCCTTTTGCTACTGTAATACTTGTCTCAGTATAGAAGCATTCTGAGGGCGCTCCCCATCTGATACAGTATAAGGGACGCCAAATTCCGAATACTGTGTCTTCTCCCCGCCACAGTAGAAGGCCCCTCCCCCATCTGATACATTATAAGGGGTGCCAAATTCAGAATACTATGCCTTCTCCCGCCACAGTAGAAGGACTCTCCCCCCACCTGATACAGTCAAAGGGGCACCAAATTCTGAATACTATGCCTTCGCCCCACCACCGTAGAAGGGTGCTTTCCCATCTAATACAGTATAAAAATTATGTGTAACTCAAAATTAAACATTTTTTTTGGCAGTATTGTTTTGGAGGTATGGCTGCTGCAACTCTTTGAACACCCCTGTGCTAGCAAGCTTAGTTTATCCTTCCTGGAATTTCCCAGTTCATCTACTACCCCACGTGCTGCCATCACCACCTGTCTTGCTGTTAGTGTGTGTGCTGAGTGATTGTGGTCGATTCAGGTTACTTTGTTGTCGTGTTGTGTGGTGACACAGGTGACGGGTGGTGATGTAGAGCAACTGAGCAGTGAGTACCATGAACAAAATACAACGCAAAAATAAGCAGTCAGGCTTGTACTATAGAAAGTTATCCGCTAATAGACAAATAGCGGATTGCAGAGATTTAAAAATGCAAAAAATTAAAGGGGTTATGTTTGCTAAATAACTGGTTAGGTAAGCTGAATTAATTATTTTATTTATTGACAATTAGCATAAGTGGTTATGGGTTGCTTTTAAGAAAATAGCAAGGATTTAAATACTGTATAAATATTATTTTAAATTATACAATCACCTCAAAGGTGGCATAATGCATACTGCAAAATGTAATTTAAAATTGATTAAACATTTATATAACAGTAACAGTCACAGGGCCGATATACACATTTTGGACACGTCAGTTACTAAGTTAAATGTTTTAAAATATTTTTAAGGGGGGGGGGGGGGCTTATAGAACCCTATGCATAAGTACGCCCTCTTGGGAGGGTTTTGCCACCCCAAATAATTAACTCTGAACACGCCTACGCAGCTATGTGAAACGGACTACAGCAGTAGACATCCCTATTATTTTTCTAAAAATAAAAACTAAACTGATTATTTTTTTAATGTAGTAAATTAATTCAAGAATTTCTTTTAGTGCTACAAAATATAAACATCCCTCCTTCATGCACAATTTAAATGGTATATTTTAGGCAATTTTTGTATCAGTTTCTTTGATAGTGTACCGGGAGTCGCCGACTCCGGTTCACCACTTTTGAAGATTTGTCAAATTTACATATCCTGGACTGGCAGTGAGGTTACTTTGGAGGAACTTGGTGCTTGTGCCCTGTGCGCTCAATGGTTTGAACTTCCCGCTCGGACTTCGGCCGTGCTCGGCCGCCGTCGGATGTGCTCGTGTTCGCTCTCCCCACCTTCCCCTACTTCTCCCTCCCGTGCCCAGTTCAGACGCTCTCGTCTGCATGACATTCAGTCTTAGCCCGGGCCCGACCGTGGGCAGTTGTGTTTAGCTTGCGACCGAGGTGCCACACCTGAGCCGTGTCATCGGTAAGTTCCTTTTAGTTTGAGTTTAGTGTTCTTGTTTTTTCGTGTTTTTCGGTTAGGCTTGGTTATTTATTTGTTTGCGTTGATGACACGTCGAGGGTGTGCTGTCGCGGCCGCGAGCCCTGTATGACTAGGGATTTGTCCCTATTTTTTAATGGTATAAAGTGGCGCGCGTGTGTCGGCCACAGCAGCTTTGTATTTCTTTCCTAATCTTTTTGTAATTCTGTATTAATTTCTCAGTGGAGACTACGTGAGTATCTGTTAAGCTTTGTATGATGACTTCCGTAATATAAATTGTTTTGCCCAGACCTGTCTTTCATAATTGGTAGCTTAGAGAACCCTGTGTCGTTGTCGTTGGTTTAATGTGTGTTCTAATGGGAAGGGTACTGGTGAGAGGCTCTGGGCCTTGGTCGATGCTTAGCAACGCCAAGATTAGCAGCCTGTAACTACGGTGCCTGCTAGAAGCGGGCTCAATAGTTTAGAATGAGCTCTTCATATTGTACGGGCAACTGCAATGCTCCAAATCATTAATTTAGTTAATAGAACTGCCGCACATAACTACTCAGTACATAAAAGTGAAAATTACATAAGATGTTTATTTTCTGAACATGGCAACCAGAGCAAAAAAAAAAAAAAAAAAAAATCTGGAAATTTAACCTGAGACACATACTGCACCATTTCAAAAATTGCCAGCCCTGTTCATTTCAAGAAAATTAGATCATACTTTAAATTAATACCTTTAAAGTCACTATTTTACAGGACGTTCCTTAACTTATTAAATTTTATTGGATTGTGGACATACGCCATTGCTCATGTTTAGCTGATCAAATCTGTGTTGAATGACAAAGTGCGAAAACAAACAAGAAAAAAAAATATATATAAAACGTACACAAAAATATTTTTTTTCTTGTTCTTTTTTGTACTTTTGTCATTCAACACAGGTTTGATCAGCTAAACATGAACAATGGTGTATGTCCACAATCCAATAAAATTTAACTGTAAACTCCCACTGCAACAAACATTTAAAAATCTCTTTTTAACTTATGTTACAAACTTTCTGAGCAGCACATCCTAAACAAAATAAAAGGTCCTACTGTTGCAATTTGCTAGAATGCACCATTTAAAATAAAATGCATTCTAATGTTTCTGTACCAACAGTACAATACCTGGTATGTAAACAAAAACTGCTACACCTGCAATGGAAATGCACACAGAACACTAATTGCACTTTAAACTTTGGAAAATTTATCCTGTGGTACATGTCATTAGAACCATGACTCATATTTCAACCATGTAAACCTCAACAAACTTACTTTACAGCAACTACACGCATGTACATGCGTGCACACACACACACAAATGCAAACACAGCCCCTCCCCCCTTACACACACACACACACACACATTCATACATACAATATTTATCAGACACCTTCATCTTTTTCATATTTCAGGTGTGAATTTCTGTAAAAAGCAACAGAAATTTGGGTGCTCACAATGCTACACTCTCTTAGTATATGTTGTAATTATCACCTCACATGCACAGTATTGCAGCATCTGATTATTTGCATGATTTAATTCTTGTGCACAGTGCATACCAGTGACTTGCAACAAAAGGATCTTCTATGTTTCTTGGGATGTACACCTCAGGAAGGCAACAGGATATGTTCGCAAAACCCACTTGCACAAAAGTTGTTATCAATAAGAATGTGACACCTGTGTTTTTTCATGAAGGGGAGAATTTTAAAGGGCGGTCTTGTTGGACTGAAGATCTCACACTTATAACTGTGCACAGAATTTAAATTTAACTCCACGTCGTTTCCAATATTTCGCCAAAATACCATTTTAAAATTTTCAAGGGTGAATTTTTCCCTTACAAATTGCACTGGCAAAAATTTCACTGTGTACCAATACCTAAATTTTTAAACGGAATCACCTCCCAAAATTTGTAACATAATTAATTAAACATTCTGTATATAATAAAAAAATATCCCAAAAATTTTAGTACAAAAGATTACACTGAAAAATATCCTACACAACACCAAGCAGCACATTTGTTTAGGACAGTCTTTAGAAACAAAAAGGATGAAGCTTGACTAAACATTTATGATTCCAGTAAAAAAATACTGTATCCTGACGTGACATACAAATTAGTAATTATATATTTTTTTGAGAATCACCAAAAATTCTCCATTTGTTGTGGTCTGTGTCCCTGGCCAGAAGGTGGTCACAGAAGTCATATTGGTATTCTGTGCCGTCAAATGTCAAAATGGTGCGTCCAGTGACAATGCAAACTCCTGGGATTGGCCTGCAAGTGTACTCATAGCAAACATCATTAGGTCCATTGGGAACTAAGCCAGACTTAACCGCTTCCATTCCTCTAGGACAAGATGGTGGTTCTGTACAAATCTTTGCTTCAGGTACACACTTGTACTTAGGGCAGTCTTGTCTCGCAGGAGGTTGAGTTGAGCTGCCCTTTAGATTGTAGACACCTTGAGAAAAAACAAACAATTAAGTTTATTAAGTGGTGATGATCATGAAAAAAATTTATAAGAATGTAGTAAACCCTGTCTCAACTACAAAATTTAAAAAGAACACTCAGATCTTGCAGTTACTTTTTATATGCATATGTGTGTGTGTATTTACACACTCATATACATGCATACACACATGACCATGCACATACATCAACACACACATACATAATGAAAAATATTTAATATTATCTGCCATCATGAGTAAAGCAGACATAGAGGATGTAAGAATGTATACATCTTGGTACCATCTACTCTTAAAGAAGTACAGTTGTACAAATCCACTCAAAAAATAATGGGCTTATAAATAATAGTGAAATCTAAAACCTGGCAGATTTAAGAACTGCAACTGTAGTGGAATAATTTCTGGTGCAGAAATAATTGGCAGACTGTAAGGGAATTACATAAGCAGTGGCAGAAGTAGCAGCAGTGTTTGTGGTAGAAGTGGTTGTATTGGACATAGTGGTAAAAGGTAGCAATAGTGGTAATAGTAGTGGTGAGTGGTAATAATAGCAGTAATGATGGTATTAGTGATGGTAGATTGGTATACAGAAATTGACTTCTGGGGCTCAGCCGCATCATCATTGCTTGACCTTACAATCCAGCACACATTTCAGTGGCAAATTTCAGAGTGACAGGAAAACTCTGTTCATGAGGGGGACCTTTATACACTACTATATACTATGTACTACATAAAATATTTCATTATGGGTGTTAGAAAGCAGTAATCTGTAAGTAGTGATGGTAGTAGTTAAAGTAGTAGTCATCATAGTAGTGGTGGTTGCAATGTTAGTAGCAGTGGTAGAAATGGTAGTTATAGTAGTAAAGTAATGGTTGTAATAGTAATTGTAGTAGTACTGGTAGTAGATGTGGTAGTAATAGTGGTAGCAATAGTAGTGATGTGTAGTAGTATTAATGGTAGTAAATGTGATAGTAACGGTGGAAGTAGTAATGGCAGTACAGGTTGTAGTGGTAGCAGAAGAGGTGGTAATAGTTAAGATAGCAGTAATTATATTGGGAGTAGTAGTAGTGGTAGTTAGGATTATGGTTATGATAGCGGTGGAAGTAGTTGTAGTAGTAACTGTGGTACCGTGTAATGCAATTGGTGAAGGTAGAAGTAATTGTAGTAGCAATGGTATAGAGCGTCCCAACCTTAGATTGCAGTTCAGAGCTTATGGTGCGCACTGTTGCCAGATCGCAGTTACGTTACGATGTTCAGGAGGTGTTGTACTTCAGAATTTCCAGCTTGAAAATATTATATTCTTTATTATTCTAGTTGATATTACCATTTGTATAGCATCACGATTCAAAATATCTAATTAATGACGTATGAGAACTGAAAAATATGTCTTTTTTGTCACTTTTACTGTCTGCTAAGAATACATTTAAAGTGAGAGAAGAGGGTGTTATTAATTTGGACGTTTTTACCTGCACTCGAACAGCACAAAGCCCTGATAGAGATACACGGATGGAGAGGGGGAATGAGTCGACCAATGGTTTCCATCCCAGCATTCGCTTAATGATTTAGGAAAACCCTGGAAAATTGAAATCAGGATGACCAAAGCCAACGTTTTACTATATTTTTTTGAAGATTTTCAATACTTAAACATTAATTTGGAGGTAATGACGAATTTTCGCCAGTCAAAAACTTACAGGAAAAAAAATAAAATATTTTGGCAAAGAAACAAAATGGACAACGTAGTAAAACCTTATTTATAAACAAACTGTATAAGAGTTCCAGTTTTATATTCACTCTAATTTAGGATTTTAAATATAGTTACCATACAAGTAGTAGATATGAGAGATCACTGCGTTAAATTTGTCTACGGGAATTATTTATTGTTTGTCTTGAATTTATTATTCCATTTTTCATGTTAGTTTGATGTACTGTGTTGTTATTATTTCTTCCTATTAGCGTAAACTGTTTGTTTGGAACGTCCTGTTTCTTCTATAGCTTTCTTAATGTGATAATAGTATGGTATGTGAAACATACTCGAATAAGATGAATACAAAATATTTCACTCCCTTTCTCGTAGCCTACCAATATTATACCTTATAACTGTTTGCTTCCATACAAATAAATGTTAACAAAAAATTACACACATGAAATTTTGTTTCGAAATCAATCTCCATACACAACGAATCGCTCGGTCGCGAGACACTGTAGTTTCACTACTGAACCAGTTTAGGACACATGACTAAGAAAACTGCTGACTAAAGGTAGCTGGTATCTTATTTATTAACATTTCCAGACATAACCTCACAGTCAGCAAAGATAACAGGACATTTTTCTCTTCAGTCAACACTTCGAGCGACACTCAGCTGTCGAGTTTGTAGGGCGAGTGCATGACAATAATACGCCACACATTTCACACCTACAAACAAGAGAACGGCTAAAGCTATTGAGGTGGGGTTGCTTTTAAAAATAGATTTAGCTCAATATGGACAACTTCCTTGCTTTCATACCTCATCTAACTTGAATAGCAAAAATGTTTCTCACCGACCAACTTTTTGATGTTTCAGTTTGTTAGAATGAGCACATAACATAAGAAAAAAATGCTGTAAAACTAATGAAACTCAAATTAGCCTTCAGATTTATTCGTTGGCATCTAGCTATATGAAATTACACACCATAAAAATCTGGAAATGATTTTGCTTTTGATTCGTAAGTTATGATGTGACATATTTAAAGATGCTTGAAAAAACAGTACCAAGTTCAAAATATTAGTTTTTTAATTTTTTCAACCTCATAAAATGGTGTAAATGATGAACCAACTTTATCACCTCATGCACGTTTCGATGCTATACAATATACAAAAATTTTACGATTGAAGTTACAATGTGAACATTTTAGGATATTTGGCAAGGACAGTGCTAACTGCAGTAACCGTGTGTTGAAAGGAGAGATTGAATGTCCATATAAAACTGTACTGCAATCTAAGCGTGAGACACTCTATAGTAATAATAATAAAAATAATAATAATAATAATATAGTTGTAGTAGTTATGGTAGTAGTTGCGATAGGGATGGTGATAATAATTTATGTGGTAATTGTAATAGTGATAAGTTGGGTAGTAGTACTAGCTACAAAAACAAAAATAACCATCTGACTGACCATCCACTAATTGATATGGATTTGCTGAGTTTTAATTAATATCTTTAAAACAATTACTTTGAATAATCACTGATATCAAAATTGCAGTACATATAAATAATATATAAAGAGTAATAAAAAAAAATTATAATATCATGAAAATTTGATTTCAATTTAAGTTCTTCAAACAATTGAACTGGACAAGCAAAAATAATGTACAGTATCATAAAAAAAGTATGCTCAGTAAATTTTTATTAAATAAGAAAATGTTCAACTAAACAAATATACAAAACAGTAAACACAAGAGCCTTTGGAATGTCACAAATGTTTATATCAGCAGAAAAATTATGCCTGAATTATTCACAATTAAAGTTCTTACAAAAGTACAGCAAAATTGTAAATAATTACAACCATGTCTGAGAACCTATGATATAAAAATAATTAAATATTGATTCCACATATTTTGTGATACAATAAATCAAACTGTTTACAGTAGAGTAAAATTTTTAAGTATTTAAAGAATGCAAATGTTGGAAATTACAGAAAGTGTTTACAGAAATAATTTAAGTATTCTGAGAGTAACCTAACAAGTGAAGTGAATCAATAATGTTCATTTGTCTGAATCTTGAACACACAAAACACTATAAACTGTAAAATACGTTACATATAATTGGTGCCCAGCCGTAGCTAGACTTTGCAATCTTGTACTATCGGATGGATAATGAATACCGGTGGGACAAAATTAAATTTTTACAACAAACCGAACTCAAACATAATGTAGCAATACCTCCCTCGAATCCGAACTTCAACCGAACCTTCCTGCTATTCACAGAACTCGAACTGAACTTGAACCCAACTCAAACTAAATGGTTACCTATTTATATTTTATTATTGCAATAAATAAAAATATTTGACCCTTGATTTTTTCAAAAAGAGACTAAAGGGATTCTATGTTCATCAATATATAATATATAAATATCAAAACACAACCTGTTTGGTACGCTGTCCGTTTATTTATTTCTAAATGTTACAAAATTAACTTGCACACAATATACCACTTGAATTTCAGTACCGCGCAACATACTAGCTAGGAGCAATATTTTTTCGGTAAAAGTCAAGATTCGAGTCTGAGAGATGTTGCACTTACGTACAAAAAGATATCAGTGATCATATAAATAACACACTACTGGTGCCAGACACGCATCACACAAACAGAACAAAAATTGTGTATATGGGTGTGGCGATGCCATACTGTCTATCGTGCCGCACTATCAATCACCACTCTAATGTAGACTTTTCAACGGAAGAGGTTGGCAAAATGTTTTCTGTACTAATGTCAACAATACGATCACGCATTGTTACGTGCTTGAAAGTTATCTGGGATATATTTAGTGAGAGTTTGATTAGAAGTTCTTTAATCACGTATAATTTGCAGATTTTCAAAACCGAACTTGAACTTTTTTATTTTTTCTTTCAACTGAACTTGAACTTTTTTTGTAGTATTTCTTAACCGAACCGAACTTAGCCTACAAGTTCGGGTTCAGTTCAAAATTTGAACGTTCGACCCAGCTCTAATAATGAAACATGACATTTGTGAATGTGAACTACTCAGCTAGGTGGTTTATGGTGAAAAAAAAATAACTGACGGTAACTTTAGTACAAAGTTTATTTGAAATGGTAAAACACAAAATGTGTATCCTCCTCACATGCATATCAATTTAAGGTATACCTTGTTTTGGCATTCAAACCTTAAGTATCAATAAAGGGACCATGGTTGCAGAATGGTCAGACTTCCCACCAAGACAATCCGGATTCGATTCCCAGCGGAGTCGGTTCCCAGATTTTTGCATGTGGGAATCGTGCCGGATGACGCAGTTGGCCGGCAGGTTTTTTGGGGATCCCTCGTTTCCACCATCCTTTTCATTCCGACGCTGCTGCTTAATACTCACCTCATGTCACCCCCCACCAGCGTTTCGATGTTAAGCGCTGACCAAAATATCTCGCTCACTTAAGTATCAATTAATGTAAAACATTGAAAGCATAAAATGCCACCTGCAATAAATTTATTAAACTTCAATCATTCTGCTATTCAAATGAAAACTAATGTGAATTTTCAAAACTGGGTTTGTTCAAAAGTATTTAAACACAAGCAAAATTATTAACTCTTGCTGCTATCTAAAATACAGTATACCTATGTTGTTTACATAATAATATTACAATACGGTGCACAAGTACTTACAGAGTAGTACTCATTGATAGAACACACACAAGAAAGAACACACACATTTCCAAAGTGAGAAGAGAGGTTATTTTTTGATGTTGCGGCCAGGTGGTTGTCTGGATTTGGTGAAGTATTGATAAGCCAGTTCCCAGCCTCTAACTCAGCACTGTTGTTCTGCTGAGGTAGAGCCCTCACCACTCTGGTAGTGTAGCAAGAGTCAAAACTGGATTGATGTGATGCAGCATGTGCTGCAACTGGCTTTTCATATGGGTGTTTGTTGACCCAATAAATTTTACTGAATGATACAAAATATTGTCAATTATCACATCAAAGTTACTAAGGGGTCAGATTTGGGAAAGCCACAAACTCAGACACAGGACCACCAAAAGTGGAAGAAAAGAAAAAAAAAAAGCTGTTTTCACAAGGCAAAAGAAGGTTTCTTCGAGTCAGAGACAATAGGCAAACCTGTTTAAAAAAAAAAACATTGTTTAATAGTTAAATTATTTGACCTGCTAATTGGTTCTTGGCAGTGACATATTGCACTTCAATTGTTGCTTCTCATATTTTGTTTTAAATGAAGTGGCGCAGTATATCCATGTGCTCCAGTCTTGTATGAGTCTCAGGTTTTTTCGACACCTTTAAGCCTGCCTGACTGTCTTCATATATCACTGATTCTTCCAAATGCAACAGCGCAATGTCACTCAGTAATGCTCTCAGCCCACAAACCTCTGTAGCTGCAGAGCTATGTGACATGTAACTCAGCCTCCATCATAGAGAGCGTCACTAAGGGATGTTTCTCAAACTCCATGTCATTATGCACTCCACAACAAGGAACACAAATCTGCAAGTAGATGTACTGTCTTACTCGTCACTTCCCCAATCAGCATTATCTCATGCTTCCCTTATTGGAACTGTCAACTGACGACTGTACACTAATGACAAATTCAAGGTCCCTTTTATGTACCTCAAAAATCACTTTAAAGCTGTCAAAAGTTAATGGCTTGCGCAGTTTTGGTACCTGCTGACGTAACTAAGCATAGCATTCAAGTTCCGTCTTGTTCCTACAGCCATATGCATCAAGTTTCCTATCAGTTGACATTATTTTCCTTCCAGCTCCATTTTCAAGCTGCTAGTCATCTTTCAATATATTGATGGATAGGTCCACTGGACATTTTTAACTTTTCTCTTTTTATAACATATTCATTCCCAAATCTTACACATTACTTCTCAAATTCGATTTTGCTTTATGTTTTCAAATCTGTGCCCAACATGATACCAAACCATTCTATTGATTTGATAGACACACTCAACTAAAATTTAACGAAATTCCAATCATTTTCCACAATTAGTTTTTGTGGTATACTCTAATTTTCTGATTTCATGATTTAATGTCCAGGAAAAAAGGCAGCACTCAAGTTTCATCAACACTTGCACTTACTGGGCTTCCAATTCATGATTCACTTGTTTCCTCACACAATCATATCACACTTGTTCTGATTCCATCATTTGGTTACTTATTCAATAACTCGAAACAATGTAGAGGTTACGCCAATAACTTGCTAGACATAAATAATTTTAGTCTCATCTCTAATGAAAACAACGACCTCTTTTTTTCAATATTTTACACAATGTTATATTTTTCACAGTGACGTCATCTGACAGACTGAAATTATGACTTTAACAGAGAAAAATAATGAGAAACACCAAATTCATACTCTTAAGTCACTTCTCATTATACAGGACTGAAATACAAATACTTGAGTTGACTGGTATAATGCAGATAATTTACCCTGTGCAAAGTTGTGCGCCACACAATAAGAAGCATGCAAACTTGCAGTTGAAAGCAGAAGAATTTAATAACTTTAGAGAAGATCATTATGGTATAGTTGTATCAAAAATTAAATTGTCTATTATCGAAAAAATTACTTTGAAGATGTAATTCAAAATACACAGTACCTTTGTATTTTCCCTTTAAACTGTAGGGCCTCCTTCGAGGGTTCTTGAATGGGTTTTTCTTCGTATTTGTGCCTTGTATCATTACAACCTTGTAGCCCGGTGGACATGTTATTGGTGGACATGGTGGAAGTACTAGAGAGAGAAAAAAAATACACTAGTAAAATTCAGCCATGATGGAAGTTAAGTACAACTAGCAGTTATCTTTGAACAATTATTACACATTATTATTATAAACAGTAAAGATTTATAGACACATTCAATTGCGAGCTAATGTTGCGAATTGTAGAAAACATCAAAACAAAACAGCACACAATAGAAGTAAATATTAGCTGTTGTCAAGAAACATATAACATGTTTACAATTCCAGAAAGGAATATAGTCGGCTGGTATCCAGAAAGAAATATATTTTTTTTTTAGGTTGTCTATCTGGAAATGACTACAAATATTCCTTTCTGGAAGTGTGCCTTCATGCCTCTTCCAAGCATGCTCTTTAACTCCCAGTGCTGAAACATAAACTGTATATAATATGAGTTTTTTGCAAATGCACTAAATAGTTCCACATGCTATTCATCAATATTTGTTGAATTTTTTACTCTTTGTGAAATGGTGTGCACTGACTGCTTTCTTAAGAGTATATAGCTACACTACATGTGTATTCCAGGATAAATCAAGCTAAGTGCAGCATAGTATTACAACTGAATGAAACTTGCCAAACACAAACCTCAAGGAACTTAAAATTTTGCTGTTAGTAATACTACTGACGTTTATATTAACAGGTGTTTCCAAGAACTATAAACTATCTTTAAAAATTTTTTTTTCAGGCTCATTATCACAATGATACAAATATTCTCATCACTATCACAACTCACTTTTTATGTACCACTGTATTTGATGGTACATTATTTTACATGTAAAGAAATTTTTATGGAACGTTCCAAAATTAATATTTCATTTCTAATTTCTCATCTTATTCCAAGAAGAAAGAAAACAACTTTGTAGTAATGAGGTTTGTAACAAAGAGGTTATCACTGTATTATGTATTACATTTACAGTCAAACCTCTTTAATACAAACCTGAGGGGACCAAAAATTGTGCAGTTTGTAATAATGTTTGTATTAACAGGCGATTACAAAAATACAAGAAATTCTGTGAAAATTTTTTCAGGCTGTTTATACCCAAAATACAAACATTATTACCACCCTAATGTCTGTCTTCAACAAGTAAACTTTGTATTACATTGTTTTATGAATAAAGAAAATTTTTATGGAGCATCAAAGATAATATTAAATTTCTCACCTCATTCCAAGAGGAATGAAAAACACTTTATATTAATGAAAACTTTGTATTAACAGGGTTTGTATTAACGAGGTTCCACTGTACTTCGATCTCAACTCCAGCCAACCAGCCTTAGGTGACTCCCTCGATAGGCTGCATTTGTGTGTCTGAGACACAAAATCAACAGAACTCCACTGACTGGTCTATACAATGCAGTATCATCTCTATACATAAGCCATTCACTTGGCATGCAGTGTTTAACTGTTGTTTGTTGTTCTTTTTTTCCTTTGGGAGTCTCAGTGCTGACCATATAGTTCTACTGTATTAGTGAAAGAATGGTTCAAATACCGATGTACATTTCCATTTTTGCGTTTTTTTCATGTGGTTAATATTTTCTTTCATACTACAATCTAAAAAAATAAGTTTTAGCTATTTTGAGTAGATCAAAAATGATTTTCCAATTACTAAATTTTTTAACTGTTATGACCAAAATTTGAAGTCTTTGCTCTTTTTGTTGAGACGTATGCAAATGAGAATAACATTACGTAGTTCAGTCAAAACTGTAAGTAGCTGCAAAACACTTCAAATGCAAACACGAAGGTCCCTGAAGGGACAGTTTCACAAAGGTCTCCTTTACGGTGTTAAATGACCTTTAACATCACCACTACTGTAAGCTGGAGAGCAAGGTGACAAAATCTTACTTAAAGCATGGCAATAATCTACTTTGAAATGAGAAGTATCCAGGAGCCACCACAATAGCAATCAGCCACACGCCTCAGGCTTACCCAGCTACAATATCCTCCATAGGGGGTCTTGAGCTGTCATTAAAATATATTAGTACAGTACATTAATCAGCACTGTAAAATCCTAAATGCTGACACAGTTACAATGTCCACGTTACTATTTTTTTTTTTTTTTTTTTTTTTTTAAACATTCACATGGAACGCAAGAATAAGCAATCCTACTGATTTGAATAGGGTGAGGTTTAATCTCCGAATCAGTGGTACTTTGTATCTGAATTATCTTAGTAGAATGACTTAGGATGTTGTGATAAAAAAATGGATGTTTGATTGAAACACACATGACAACTAACCTTTTCATTCCGTGCAAAGAGCAACTGAAAGAAGACAATATTGTTATTTCTAAAATGATAATGTAGATGGTGACAAAAGGCAATTGCTTATTGTATTCATGTTTTTTCACTTCTGAATTTCACATGGTCAGATATAGTAGAACAGAGAAAATTTACTAACAAAGAACTAAAAAAGATAAATAAAATAATATATTTATATGAAAATTATTTGGATTAACTGAAAACTTAAATAAATCAGAATCAAGCGTACTGATGAACTATTCAACCTCTTCGTAAAACATTAATTTACAGCTTCATACGTTGTAAACAAAAGATGTTTTGAACATTCCTGTACTTATACGGGTCTATTGCTATGCAACCAATAGCTGTGCGCTTGACTTCAACAAATAAATAAACAAATTGTATGTACGAGAGTACCTGGGGGTAGGGCATTGCATGCCTATAGCAAACTATCTTAACGTAGAGGTGCTGCACAGTAAGTTGATATACTTTTAGAAATTAACTGTTGAAAAAAACCACTGGGAAAATTTCCGTTATTACGGTACAACAACGAAAGCAAATAAAAATTGCAATATGGTGAAGTAAATAAATTATTTTTCATTATTACACATCCACGAGTATAAAAGTAGTTTGTAACACTTTCCTTAAACGTGAGTTAATCATGTCTATTGTATGATAGTTGTAAGAAGGTTGGGTTGGCATTGACATTGTAGAAATAGTTCTCCTGTATGTTATGAACATCCAAAATACTGAAAATCATTTAATGGCATATGTACATAATGTGTTTATGTTCAGGAACTAAAATAAAATTTTTATTTACTAGGAAAGGGATTTTAGATCCTTTGATTCCTCAATTCCCACGATTCTTGTTGGTATTGATAGAATCGATAATCAAGAAAAAATTGCATTTCCATAAATTTTGATTTTCTCTATCTTCTCATTAATTTATTTTGATAATACATATACTTCAGTTGGAATAGGTATATATTTTTTTTTTATTGGGTAGGGTATTAAAGTTTTACGTCTTCCACAAAACAATATTTTTGCAACTCGGAGACCACAGCAACTTAAATTGCCATACATACAAACCTGAAGGAACGTTCCAATCCGGTATGACGATAATTATAAAATGGCATAAAAATTTCTTTGGTAATATTTACATTTCAATCACAGCAACAGTTTTGAAATGTGTTAAATAAATAACAAACTTACTGGTCAGTTCATAATTCCTAGACACATGCTGTTCTTAATGGCTAACCTTGACAACTCATTGTTTAAATAAATAAATCACTTTTGTCGGCCACTGATGTAGTAATTATACTAAAAATGATTTGCCGTTTGATTCAATTAACATTAAAATTAATCAGCTTTTTTAATGTATGTAATGTGATACATTTCATTCTAACACGTTAGAAAATTGCATGGGACCAAGAGACAAAAACAACATAGGCCTACTGCGAGGAAATTGATACATAAGAAATGGCACATTTACTACGTGTACATATTTAATTAAGATATGTTAATTTCAGTATCTGTAGCAGTAGAAACAGTTATATAAACCAATGAACTAAATAACGTGGTTTTATTTACTTTCTTGTGAATTCTGAGAGCAGTCTAAATGATTCTGGATAGCAAGTCTTATTAAGCTACTGGTAAGTAAATTACAAACCTCTACAATAATCCTCCACGTGTTCATATTTTGTGATTATACATTGTGCTTTCTTTATTTGTTTGTGCACCACACAATCAAAATAATTTAATGCTATATTTATGATAAATAAATAGTTACCTATACACTTTGAATTAAAATACTAACCAACTATGTTATTAATACAATACAACAAAACACTAAGATGCATACATTTTTTTAAAAATTTAATTAAGGTTGACGCGCCGCGGGCGCATCGCCTCTATTGAGCCCCCTCACAGTCCTGCCAACCAACCTTCCTCCTTCCTCTATGACGTCACAAGCCCGGCCGGCCGCCGCCACCGCGCTGCCGCCTGTAAGCAGGTACCCTGCACGCACAGAAGCCCCGGACGGCGCAGATAAGCTATCACCGCCATTCCTTCCCTCCCCCGCTTGCCCTAGCTAGCAGGGTATATAGTCACAGCCATTGCCGCGACACTCAGCCTTCCAGCGGCAGCCATCACCCTCACACGCAGTGCAGCGCGAGGTCCAAGTTTACGTCTAAGTCAACCGTGCAATTGTGTAGGGCAGTCCTCGCCATTTTGCCAAGTCTTGTTAGTGTAAGGTGGCAGTGGGAAACTGTCGACAGGTGAAGCTACCTTGGGTACAGGCTGGGGCTGTGCATTATTTATAATAAACACAGCTCCACCTTAACTCTGGTTGTCTGCATTGATCTTTTCCCTCCTGGTTTGTTTTCCAAATCCCACCTTTCACCTTTCCAGACTCCGACCCGTGACATCTCGCCCCGAGGCCAAAGTATAATCAAAGGTAACTCTTTCGGCCCTTCCGGCCTTTCCAGAAACGTCAGGGTTTTTGCTTCATTGGTTAGCTTGCCGGCTTCGGCACCTCCAAGCGACGTCAACCGATCGAAGCGACGGAGGACGTAAATACCCCCCTTGCGTCATCCCGCAGCTCACAGACTGGGATAGTCTACGCCTGCCAAGCGGCGTTGTCGATCGCAGGAGGCAGAGGGCGACGATACGCCTCCCCGATGTCCCGCATCACCAACAGCAGGCGCCAGGGCGCAGTACTATTGGCCCCCTTGAAGCCGTGCCCAGAGTTTCCCCCGATAACCTCGCGAGTCAACCCCCTTAGCACTCCACGGTTTGTTTCTTGTCTCTAGTTAGATTTGGGCCTCGAGGTAGGAAAGTCTCCCTCTCGTTAATCCATTCAAGACTGTATGCCCCAAAGGAGGGCCAGCATACAGAATAGGGAGCAGGTCACCTTGGCCCAGTGTAGGAGAGCCGATGGGCAGGGCCCTGCTGCATCTCACGTCTACACTCTGCAGAGGGACGCTGCTGCTGCACGTTGACGAGTTGAGAACCAGGAAGCGAGGACTCTCCCAGGCTATGTCCTCTTCCCCGGATCACCAAATCGCGACCGATATGTTCTCGGGTGCTGTTTTATCACCCGCACCTTATCTCCTCTGCCTCCGACAACGGAACAAAACCTCCTCAATCTCCCAACTGCCTCCATCTCCTAACCCATCTCTGCCAGATAATTCTGACCCAACATTTGCACCTACCCGCCGTTCTACTCATCCCAAGTCCTGTACTGCCCCACCTCCTTGCCCAGAAAGGCACATAATTGAAATTAAACAACCACAACAACCGCAGCACCTGAGAGTAGTTCATTTTGGTACATACATAGTTCACAAGCTCAATATTGTAAAGATTTTTCTCAAGTATGGTTATTTGTGCTACACTATTATGTCTACTTGTAAGTTGTACCTTTAAGAGATTTGGTATTGTTTCATGAAGCAGTTTTAATTTTCTTATACGTAATTATATTATTCAGCTTTAAAATCAAAAAAGCATGGTCATAAACTAATAAAGTTGATGTAGGTTGCTTTGCATGAGCTTAAAACAACATATGTTTGTGATTTGTGTAGGCCTACTTTATTGATTTATGAACACAAGTACAATATTATGTTCACAAGTATTTCGAGTTCATTTGTTTATTTACAATTGACTATCCACCTGGGCTTATTTGCACAAGTTACGGTATGTAGGCACATGTGATAGGCTCGTGGTAAAATAAGAAGAAATAACTGGGACTTTGAACACATGGTTGAGTGCCTAAATAATATGTGCAATCATTATTATAATCATTATATAAATAGAAAAGATTTACACAGATTTTGTATGATACCCTCACTGCTTACCAGTAATTTTACTTTTAACTCTCTGTGGTACTCTTCCAGAATTTACTTTTCTTAGGTAGGTGTGAAATTAACAGAAAAATTTTTTCAGGAACATTTTGACAACATACCGTATACTGTATACCTGCATTCTTTTGTCATATTACAATATTTGATTATTTTATAATGCATCTATTTTAATATTTTAACATTCATAATACTTAAGAAACAATTAATAATGCATCAATTTTTCTGTGTTGCTGAATATAGTGTACGGGCCTGGTTGTAAAAATTTTTAGTAATTTATTTTAAACTTCTCAGATATTTTATGTTGACACAAGTCTGCAACAATATGAAATTATTTATTTTAAAATTTTCCCTTGAAATTTTATTAATGTATTATTTTAATTGCTAGCTACAGAGTAACAGCCATTTTTATTCACAAATATTGAGTCGTCAATTGAAATTACAATGCACTTATATAATTTTCTTTGTATCAGTGACATGCCTATTTGACAGATTCCATACAATAACATTGATGTATGGCAGTCACGTGGCATTTCCTATTTGGCAATGGTATTGTTGACGTTTAATGGAAGGATACACAGTTCGTCTGAAAACAGACACAAGCTAGAAGTAGGGTTTCCAGAGGGTACCAAATTACAGTACAGCAAGTCAAGCCGCCTGGTCAACATGTACACTGTAATATAGGCAGAGAATGAAGAGGTTAAAATAATATATGAATTCAAATACTTACCAGGAGTTGTAGTTTCAATAGACACCGGAGAGGCTGTAGTAGAAAACAGAAGTGTAGATTCTGGTTGTGAGGTCTCCTCTGTGTAGAATGGTGTGACAGCAGTAAAAACTGGTCTGCCTGTTGTAGATGCTGTCTTATGTGTGATAACATGTGTGAAAGGTACACTCATCGGAGTTGCAGTGGATGGGGTGGGACAGTGCCTCTCGTCATCAGGACAGTCTACAATCCCATCGCACCATGATGTTGTGTTAATACAAATGTTGCTAGTTTGACAAAGCTTGGTCCCTGAAGGACATGGCTTGCAAACACAGCCACATGATGGTGTCAGCACGCTTTGTAAATCCTGCAAGCCAAAGGAAAATTAGGGGTAAATATTTATCTTCGAAAGTTTATTTTTTCAATCAGTTAACTTGTTATTTGATTGCCAAAGCCATAAGTAAACTTAACTTACAGCATTCCAAGAAAAGCGTATAGATTTTAAGTATACAGTACAGTCAAACTTCATTAATACAAACCCTGATAATACAAAGTTCTCATTAATACAAAGTGGTTTTTGTTCCCTTTGGGATGAAGATAGAAAGTAAATAGTAACTTTAATGTTCCATAAAAATTTTTCTTTACATGTAAATCAATGTAATATAAAGTCCTCTAGTTAAAACAGGTCATTGTGATGATAAGAATTTGAGTTTTGAGAGGATAAACAAAATTATAGAAATTTTTGAAACTTTTTAAGGTTTTGGCCAACACCTGATAATACAAACCTCTTTATAACAAACAGCAACAATTTTGGTCCCTTCAGGTTTGTATTAAAGAGGTTTCACTGTAGTCCAAAACGATGCACAAGCAATTTATTGTTTGTTCACAAATTGTTGGGTGTGAGAAGTTGTAGTAGAGTAAGCTGAGACAATCGATTTGATATAAAAACATGTGACAAGAAATATTATCATTTGAGGCCACAGGTGACAAATTATAAACTGTCAATTTCAATTTGACTAATTTTCCTGGGCAACAAATAATAGACATAATTCATGAAAATATAGCATCCTGTCAAGCACAGTACTATAAACTAAACTCAACTGTGATATGCTTTGCTTATGTTATAAAATAGTGAAGTGGTTAACATTTATAGCCATCATAATTTCCAATTATGAAAACACACTATTGCAGTAAAGAAAACATCTAAAGTTCCCCTTGCAGTTTCAAAATATTTCGAAAGCCAACTAGGACCAAAATTTTTATTATGTAATTCAGGACATTTTATTAAGCAATGCTATCTTTAGTACCTTGACTCTGAACACACCAAATTAGAGCATCTAAAATGCACTTTTGTAAGCATTAACAGTTACAAATAAACTATACTGTCGGCAATTCCTACACGTAAATACACTCAATAACAGTATCAAACTTTACACTGAAATAAATTAGTATGTATCTAAATCACATTTAAGGGCTAAGAATACATTAGACCCCCAATTTATGAATACTAACAGTTCCTCTATTTATATTCATAAAATCACTACCTTCGTAAACTTGATAATGGCCTATTTTGCCAAACATAGGTAGAAGTAGTGTGCAGGGTGGACAGATACCGAAACTGTACGACTGTTCAGAAGATGGAGGATAGATAGCAGCACCGTAACATATACCTGTGGAGGTAGGAGTATAAAGGTGATAGATGGCATATTGGGACTTCCATGAATTTGATGCGTTATACAATGCATTATTGTAGCCCGACTCAAAAACCTCTCTGAAGGCGGTTATGAAAACTCACTAAGTATAGTCTACTTGGTAGTACTGGTTACGTTAGAGATCTATCCAGTCATCAGATGTTCATAACATTTTTTTTCGACCGCACATAAATTTGAATAGTAGTATGCTAGAGATGAGCTAAACTGCTGTTTTGGCATAACTGTTATTTCCGTTATTGCTACTGGCGAATAACCGGTTAATTAAACAGTTATGCAATAACTCTTATATCTCCAAAGAAACAATAACACCCACATTCATGAAACATCATCTAGCTATCCTATGTCAGATTACATACGTCATGACTTTTTTTATATTACAGCAAAATACGGAATTTATTTACCATATAAAACCTAATTTACACTAGTATATAATTGTACTATTTAAGATATTGAGTTTCACATAAAACGTAATTCTCGAGATAATATTTACATACACAGACTTATACGAGTGATAAACTATCTCGACTTTAATTTATACTGACGTAGTACTGTCTGAAAAGTATGACTTCTTTACTACAAAAACTTGAGAACTGCGAAACCGTTATTGAATAACTAATAACCGTTTACATAATGAGAATGCCACAGAACAGCATAAAAGAGCCATTCATTAAGTATCAACATAGCTAAACCGTTACATGTTGAATAACTGATAACAGCTTACATAACGGGACTACCAAAGAACAGCATCAAAACGCCATCTAGTAAGTATCAGCATAGTTATATCGAAACAGTTGTATCTGTTACTGCTAGTTAGCGTCTGATTCTGGTCGAAGGTGATTAGGTAATGGCCACATTACGAGATATCAGTTTGTTTATAACTCATCACTTAATTATGCTTGAGGTTTCTGTTTGGTACATATCGAAAGTGTAACTAAACCAATGAAACATTTATGCAATATTTCAGAAATGTAGCTAATGGTACTGTTAGACATAACCATTCGTGTTTTGGTTCACAGCAACTGAAAATTTTAACACATAAAATCCCCTTGCCTAATGTCCATGCTAAGCTTTGTATAATATAATATTTTTATGTAGGCTATAAGAAGAGTGAATTATACACAGTTTAATTTACAGATAAACACAGAGCTACATTTTGCTAAGAACATTATTTTTTAATGATAAAAATGTCAGATTTTATAGTAAAAATGTTTTTCACTATTCTAATAATATTTTAATGTTATGATGCCATTTCATCATTAATAGGCGCAGAAATAAAGTTCCATAACTAACTTGTTTTGAGTCAAAAATGTACAAGTATTTAATTTAAGTTAATGCAATTCAGTTGGAAAAGTACGACTTCGTTACATCTCATTGCTATTTTTCTGAGGTGCTAAACAGTTACTGAGTAACAAAAAACAGTTTACATAAAGAACAACCGAGAGCAGCAGTTAATTATTGTGCCGCCATGTAGTGCACAGTGCTCGACTGCCCGATTTACGTCGAAGTTAAGTTGTTAACTCGTTATTGGTAACTATTTACCTCAAGTTGTTATTAAAAATTGTTTGTTAAGTCGTCATTTATAACTGTTTTGCAAGACTTGGTAGCAATAACGTAATGGTTATGAATTGATAACTGTTATAAATTATAACAGTTATCACTTATTAATTATAAAGTAAATAAATATTTCTGGAGCCATTCTTTACAATTATGAGCGAAGGAAGTATTACATAAATTGATGAAAAAATAAGTTTTGATAAATTGTTTATCTGTATAATGTAAACACTGGAAAAAAGTAGGAAGGAAGTGGGTGGAGTTTGAGCCTGACCACCCTCATTGCAACACCAAAAGACGCACAACACTCTCGGTAACTTGGTAAGTTCAGCGAAACAATAAGGGGGTTAAGTTTGCAGGCGAGATGCCCAGACATTTTCTTCTAGGGCCGTGGTTTAAAGTAAAGAAATGAAACAAAAATGCAATTTATATCACACTATCGTAAACATGTTTATTAAATTTATATAGAATGATATTATGCACTCTTCTAACCTGGTCTTAAAATACAAATCAATCTGCGACAGATTATGAGGTATAATATAACAGTTAGTTAAATAACGCTCATCTCCTGCATGCGCTGTAAATCTGTCTATTTGTTTCGTTTGATTCAATTAACATTTGCTTTATTTTATGTAGATATGGAAAAGTAAGTCATGTTCGTAACAATGTAAATGTAGTAGTGTTTGTTTCTTGAAAAGGATAATAAAAATGGGATGTTGATTAAACCACGTGTTTGACTACCGTTCAGTATGCATCTATCTTTCGATACCACATAGAACCCCTGAGATAAGAGCGTAGCTCACCGCTGAGGCCGGAGCATTTATGAGAATTAGTAAGCTTGTATCTGGACACTAATACAGCGAAGGGAGGCCAGTACCACCACACCTGCAGCAATATGTGGCAGGGCCGGTAGCACTATAATAGAATATATACACAACATAAAATTCTATAAATGGAATCGGGTCAAATAAAAGCAAAGACAAACAGATAAGAAAATAAAAGTAAAATAAAAAGAAACCCAATACACCACCAAGGCAGACAACCCAGGTTTGAGGTCTGCTTTGGCAAAGGGACAAGCAGAAAATATGACGGAAACCACAAAATAAAAATATGACACACCAATGAGGCGAAACAAAACCAGTATTATATCAGAGACGAACAGAAAACAACATGCGACACAACAATGAGAAACAATGATGAGACGAAACAAGACACAGTAGTTTTCCAGACAGACAGTAGAACAATGTTTTGGGAACTGGAATCTGTTCCCGTCATCAGGTATAGACACACAGACGTTTCCTCGGCATATCTGATAACTTAATTTTTTTACTTGGATGTATAATGTCTTCACTTCATTTCGAAACTCAACAACCACGTATTACGTACATAGGTATAGGTCATTCGGAATAAAGTGAGCACTAAAGATTTAACTTTGAAAAAAATCACTAGCCGTTGCTGCATATAATTCAACATTGACAACAGTTACATTATTGCTTGTACAGTTGGCAGCGAATTATCGCACGTAGTTCCGTGTATTTTATATTTAAATACAACATTACTGAAAGAACATCAAATGGAATCAACCTATCCGTATTTAATATACTTTAAAATACTTATTTATGATAATATTGACATACTTACTGCCTGTATAACTTTACTTAAACAGCGCCAGTAGAAAGTGATTAATCCGGACCGTTCAAATTTAACAGTCGTTAGCGAATGGCGTCTAGCGCTCTGCGTACTGACATAGTTAAAAGTTTCACCGACAGGTGGCATCAGAGTTAGGTTTTCGTCACTTTGCTTGGAAACGTTCAAAGACTGTAGAAGAGGCGAGCGTCGACGTTTGTCCGTTGTGCAATAAACATGGGTTTCTGATAAAACATTCAAAAATATTAGAAATGACTGTTTTATCATTGGTAATATGTACGTTGTCATGTGTTACAATCGCCAACATGAGTATCATGATTTAGAAACAGCAATTTTTTTGTTCCATACACTAAGAAAATACGTAGTTTTTTTTGAGTGCGTCGTTGTTCTGGCAATATAACTGAACGGAGTTTGAATTCTTAAATTGCGTGTGTCATTAAGGCGTGTTTTTTGTGTGGCGGTTTTAAGTTAAAAATTCGATTTTAATGTGTATATATTTACGAGATACGTAACTGCAGTAGTGAGGGTCGTATAAATTAGAGTTGATGCACAGAAACCAGTATTAAAAGACGTTAACTCGCAGGTATTTATAACTAAGATTACTATTGGTTATACATTTTATTCAATATCCATGCATTTAATGAGTAGTTACTGTTCATAACATTTTCAGTCCATGTGTAATGTAGATGTAAACATTGTACAAGCCTATGTAAATTAAAGCACGTGGCAATGTTTACGTTCACATTTCGCGGAAAGATATAAACTGGCAGAAAATAGAAATTAATCAGGGCTTTTTTGAGTGCTCACTTTATCCCGAATCACCTATACAAGCAGTAAACACAGCAGTAGTGGTACCGTAGCGGATTGGCGGCACATGTGTACCACAGAACGCCGGCAACTATGTACTCTGCCAGATCGGCACACTCGAGCCCAAAGGCCGGCCAGCACCGGCGCAGTAACGTCATCTGTCGGCCGGCCTTGATATTGCTAGAGATCACACTCCATCTAGCAATAACTGCACATTTTTTATGAATTATGTTCACATTTACAGCTGTATCGGTATTGATGAAAGTGTACTGCCTGTTTTATAAACATATTTACTTATATTTGGTCACAACTTTGTGTGTGTACATAAACCTAGCGAACTAACCTCAAAATAAAGGCTATACATGTATACATATTGCTTATTTACGCATATATACATCACTAACGATATGCAACTGCTTGGTAATAGCAATAAAATGTACACATTTGCACACAAAATGTTAAATAATTGGCAGAAACTAGCATAAATGTATTAAACACTGTTATCTCAACAATGGTTTCCATGCACAAACAGTAGGTGATGTCAGTACTCACAAAAATGTGTTTCAAAATGCAACCATGGTGTTAAGTTCATATTTTATTGCAAAATTTTGCTCTCCAAGCAATGTAGACTACATTAAACATGGCATACTTGTCATTCAATAAATCATATCTACTTTATTGCTCTTCAAAATTTATGACGGAAACAGTGTATATGAGCTATAGTGTCCACATGTATAATTGTTCACACAAGGGCACAAATACACTGACTTTAAGAGCTTGCCTGTGTAGTGTACGGCATAGCCACCCCTGCATATACAGTAGAACCCCGATATAACGAAATGCCATGGGACCCGAAAATGTTTACTCTAAATCGATTTTCGTTAAATCCTACTTCAACCCCCCCCCTCCCCCAAAAACCCCAAAAAAAAAAAAAAGTTAAATCCTCGGGCACAATTCGCCGGAGTTTAATGTATTTTCGCGCTCAAAACAATAACAAAACACATTTACCGCAACATGTAAGCCACAGCCACGAAAAAAAAAAAAAAAACCGGCGAAAAAAATTCCAGTGGAACGCTCGGTGAGCGTGCACATGGTGAGTTAGGCCATCCTTGCGCGCGCCATCAACACATGAGAAGTGATGACTAACACCGCCGAGACGTCAATATTTCCGTCTCTCTTGAGCCCACTCCAACAACAAAATTACGGAAAATCCCACAAAAAATAGTAAAAAATTTTTTAAAATGAAATCTGAATTATAAGTTTGCGAGACAACTGTAAAATAATAATTAAATATGCGCTGCGGTGGTGGCCTTCGCAACTTGTATGCAGGCGCGCTCATGAAACAAACTCGTGTTGGTCTGCTCGCTAAAAATGCTTTGCACTCGAGCGTTTTTTTAGCATCGGAAAAACAAATTATTTACGTTTACGGCGATAAATTCGCTGTAAAAAGTCTGCATACATAATATTACGTATTTTTTTATAAACTCGCTTGTTTTATCACCGGACGCGAGTGTAAATAATCACACTGCACACCACTGCATTCTATCGGTAATAGAATTAAACCATAGAGCACGCGACACTGCAGTGCATTCTAACGGAGACCCGAAGCAGTGAATTAGTTCTTGTGCTGTCCACTGCCGCGCTGTGGAGAATGGGTACCTAGATGCTCGTTCACTCGCCAGCTGCCAGGATGAGGTTCTAGACGCGCGCTTGTTGTGCAACACAGCGACGCTCGCTCGGCCACGCCCGCACGTGCGTATCTCAAAATCACTCCCGCGCCCAAAGTTTCCAACGAATTTTAACGAATTTTTTTTTGTTTCTCAACGGTTGGTTTAAGCTTTTCTACAGAGAAATAAGTATGTACGGCGGTCGGTGCTAGTATTTTTAAAGGACTTAACTTACAATTAATAGTCGATTTTATCAAAGTCAGTTACTTGTTTAATACATATTTTTGTTATTTTCTGAAGGTTCCTAAAAATCCTTTCGTTAAATCGGTGTTTTCGTTATTCCCGAGTTTGTTAAATCGGGGCTCTACTGTACCAAAATTCAAAATGCCACTTTGCGACATTCTTGCCTAAAATCATCGAAAATTACATGTACAAGTGGTTGCAAAGAATCACTTTCACAGCCAATATGTTGAGTAAAAGTAAATTAGGATATCCGGCAATACACGAACGTCTAATTTATTTCCAAACTTTGATGGTGGAGAGAAATTTTTATACACATGGCTGATAGGTAGCGTGATCATCTTGCTTTTATGTCATGTGAAATACACATTTAATGTCCCGCAGTAACACACTGTTCAAGCAACTAATGTGTTGAGTTGATTGTTTCAAGTACGTACAGTGTCAACCCAGCAAAGAATTAATTAATTCATGCCATTATTGATGGGGTTCGTGTAAGAACATAAACACAGTCGGCACAAGGCGAGAGAGATATAAGACTTGGAGATGTGGAGAAATAGCCTAGAAGTCTATATACTACCTACAGTTAAATGAGCATATGCGTCTGTAGTGCGGCCTCCATTTAGATCCTAATAAATTGCAGCAGCGGAGGTAGTAGGTCGGCTGGCTTGGCACGGGCGACGGTGCTGTGTGGTTTTCAAACTGTCACTGCCACATTTTTTTAATGGGTTTTCACAAATTTTGTTTAATTTTTAATATTGTTACATGCCAAATAATAATTTCAACTCAACAACTCATATTTTAGCATGGTGACTTAGATAATATATTTTAAAATCATTCTCAACGTAATTTCTTAAAATTTTTAGTCATAGAGTTTGTTATTTTTTAATGGTTCCCGAGAATGTATTCATAAAATCGCTACCTTCATTAAATCCAAGGTTAGTAAAATCCGGTGTTAATGTAAACTGCAACTGTATTACTCACATCTCCACAGTAGTCACATGGAATCCTACTTTCGCATCTGACGATTCCATCCAGAGTACACATGCACTGCTGACAATCTTCAGAGTAGAAGAATACACCAGTTTTGTAACTGAAACACAAATCCTTCATTTGAATGATATTAAATTACTATAGAATACCTAATTTTCCAAGATTGTGAAATCCATTTCCTAGGGACAACCATATCCTTTCCAATCCTTTACACTCTGCAGTAAATAACATTTTTCTTCCCTTCAGAATTTACTATTGTATGCTATTTAAAAAAACATTTTGCTTGTTATGGTTTACATCTCCATAAAATAAAAATTTACTTATAATTATTTACAACTTCATACAACCTGGGTTCCAAGTCAGAAAGTAAAGGCCCTTATGCCTTCTTGCAACCACAAGTTAGAAAAGTATTAAAATAAAATTTATTTCAACAAATCAACATGAAAGATCACTATGTATTTCAAATCAACAGTTCAAAAAAAGAAAGTTCTCTTAGAATATTGCAATTCCACACACTTTTCCAAACATATTTTTTTTTTTACTATTTTACATCTACATTAATTATAAAATTCATGTTTCATAAAAAATTTATAAGTGAATATTGTTGTTTTGCAATTTTTTAAATAAAATACTGTATTTCTTACGAGAAAAAGTTTCATTTGACATTGTAAACTTTAAAATGGAGTGTACAGTACCAATTAACTTGAAGAATATGAATACACCTTGGAATAAGACGTCACTTACTAAAACAAGGCAAAATATGAATATGTACTACCAATGGGCAATGAGTAATAATTTAATGGCTAAAAAAGCTCTATACTAGCTATTCAAGAAACAAGAAAACAAAATTTTATAGGTTGAGCAGAGACTATACTTCACCTGGTATTCTGCTAGTATATGTGTACAAACTAATATAACAAGTATTTGCAAGTTTTTAATAAATCTTTATGAATTTTAGTTCCAGTACCAAACTTACACTGCAAAAATTATGAAATTTATTTTTTACAAGTGGAGTACACATTTATAAGAAAAGAATACATTTCTTATACAGTATATGCCACTTAACTTGCCAAGCAGGCATTACTCTATCAAGATTACGGAAAGGATCAATAAATATATAGAATGGTTAACAGCGTCTCTACAATCCAAGATGTACATAAATGTCTAATCACAATTCTTCACTAAATATCTTATAACATGATTAGTTTCATACAAACTGAGATACAAAATAAAGTATCATTTTAACTTAGAAACAGATAACCAATATATCTTCTGTACATTTGCAAAATGTTAGGAAACTTTTATTTATGTAAAACATTACTGATTGATACAAACCTCACTAATACAAAGTTATCATTAAATGCAAAGCTGTTTTTATTTCCTTTCGAAGGAGATGAAGAATTGAACGTTAATCATCATGTCACAATAAATTTTCATTATACGTAAAACAAAATACTATGTTCACTAGTCAAATGAAGATGATATTAAAATTAGAGTGTTTATATTCTGGAGATAAACAGCCTAACAATATTTCATACACAACTATAGTGTTTTTACAAATTTGTACCTATTGATATAAATCTAATTACTACAAAGTGCAAAAATCTAGGTTCCTTGAGGTTTGTATAAAAGTACTGGCAATGATGTCTAGCTTTGTAAATTAATACGGGGGAAAAACACTCACACATTGCCCTTGACGAAACACGGACATTCTGCTTTAGGCACACACTTCTCGCCATCCCAACTGTGATGGTTGGTGCAGTTACACTTCCCAGCTTCCACAGTGTTAACTGGCACTGACGGACACAGTTGACATGAGGGCAACAGACTCGTGGGTAGGCTAGGCGTTGTTATGTGTACTGTTGGGCTCCAAGAAGTTTCAGCTACAAGAAAAATATGTTGCGGTCAGTATCTCCCAACAGTGGTACATAATATCACAGTACATAATAAGCCTACTTTAAGTTTTTTCTAATGTTTTCTTGTTATGTTTGTTAAAAATATAATTTTGTAGATTAAGTTTAGAATCTCTCAACAATTTAAAAAACTTGTTTTCCTACTTATGTTTGTTAAAAATGTAATTTCGTAGATGAAGTTTAGAATATTTCAACTACAGTATTTCAAAATATTTTCCATTGTATTATTGTTAGTCGTGACTATCTGGCTGGGCGGTGTAATAAGATACAGTGGCGGCAGAGCTAAGAGGCCCCCCCCCCTGTGGTGCCGCGACTATCTGGCTGAGCGGAGAAAGACGATACAGAGACGGCAGAGCTAAAAGACCTCCGTGTGCTCTGTACGGATTGTATTACCTTGAGTGACACCACTGCAACCACCTGCATGTCGCAATAGTCGGAGAGCAAAATAAGCTGATATAGCAAAGGCAAGAACAAAGAGGTTCGGCGTACATTGTGCCACTCATATGCGGTGGCGGCCACCTGTACCCCAATATCGGGTAACAAAAGAGATATCGTGGTCTAGAGTAGTACTGTACGTGCTCTATCTTGCGGGGTGGTGCTTGAACCTGATGCAACACGCTTCCAGGATGTTTAAGATAAAAGACTTGCCGAGAGAATTCGAGACTTTAGAGTAAGAATATAAAAGAGAGCTGCGGCACTGGAGAGAGAGTTTTTGGCTGGCAGGTGCCTGGTGTGAGTTAAATTGATAGTGACGAGTGGCGAGAAGTATTGGGTTGCGACAAGTATTCGAGGGTGTCTGGCAAGTTGGATTGCGGCAAGTAGTGGAACGAAGGTGTTTCTGGACCACAAAGGTTTATAGGTGCTCATTCACTGGGTCCACCATTGTGAGTGATTAGAAAGACTTTCCATGTACAGAGAACTTAATATAGATTTCTTATTCAGATTTTATAACCTGTATATAAATAGTAGTTATTAGTTTTGCTTGACATCTATTATGATTAATCATTATTAACATAGGTTTTTTTAAAGATAGTTGTAAATAAATTAGGTTAGCTTTATTTGTTTTCTTTCTTTTACCGAAGAGGGTCTATCCCCAATCGTACATAGCCCCACTTGTAACAATCTATAAACCAGTTACTTATGTGACCATGATTGCAAAAAACGTTCATAATATGTAAGCAAAGAAAAAGCATTATCTCACTCAGACATACATTCTGAACTGCAGAAGCTCTTGCTACAAATCTGAATGCCTAAATATGCCTATAAATAACAACATGCACTATACTACGTTGTGAAATAACTTACGGTATGGAGAGAAGCATCCAAGGATTTCCACCCTCATTGCAATACCGTTGTGCCAAGTCCATGGAACTATTCGAAGGTATTGAGCTCTAATTGTTTTCTCAAAGTGAAGTGTTTGTTCAGTGTCACTATCGAAATTTGCTGGAAATACCTATTTCAAAACACTTGCATCAGCATTGAAAAAATTAATACATGCAAAACAAACATTACTCATATGAAAAAAAAGAAAAAAATTATACAGTCAACTACAGATTATAAAGTCTATCTCATATAAGTATTCCATATTTTGACTGTTCACATCTCGGAAGTGTCTCTGTTAACAGGATTGTAGAGACCATACTTTAATAGGAAGCCCGGTAGGTTTAAAACTCTAAACAACAGAACTCCCAGGCACATTTCTCAGAAAAGAAAAGTAAAAAAATGGAGTGAGTGAAGAGGTTTTGGTCAACGGTTAACATCGAGGTTTTTAGCGCTGCTGAAGGGGGAAACGGGAGATCCCCGAGAAAACCTGCCATTAGGCACGATTCCCACATGCGAAAATCCGGGGACAGACCCCACCGGGAATCAAACCCGGATCGCCTTGGTGACAGGCGAGAGGTCTGACCCCTCGGCCACCGCAGCCCCGTCAAAACATGGAAAAGTTACAAGAGACAGACTGTAAGCAGGCAAATTATTCACTTTGCAATTTAACTATGGTATATTTTCAGCAATAATTAAACATTTCAAAATGCAGTTTAAAGACTACTGAGTGAAGTTTAGAGATGATCAGATGTCTGTAATAATGATGGTAGGAAAAATATATGAAACAGGAACGCAACAAAGTATTTGTGAACATATGTAAATAAAATATAATATATTATACATGTATATTATACATACCATTCATAACTTCATTTAAACTTTAAAGCTTATGATACAGCTTTCATTTCTGGCCTGTTTAGCTGCAGTACAAAACTACAATAGCACACAAGCAACAGTCGATAACTATTTTGCTGCTCTGCTGCCAGACAATCCTTACGCCTACATGAATGAACTATTTGTTGCAGTCGAGAATATTTCTCGCCAGTGAGAGTTCTGATTATTTCCAGCCAAGAAACATGATTGTTAACATTATTTAGAATTACTTATGGCGCGAGTTAAATCACAGTTTGGGAAATACGAAACAACTCAACTTCCCAAGAAGTGTGTTGAAGAAAAAGAAGATACAGAAATTATTCCATCAATAACATTAATTACTGAAGGAAGGGGAGTAAGGAAAAGATAGGAAATCCAGTGTGTGTAAGAAAGAAAAAGCAGATGAAATAAATTCCAAAAGGATAGGGGAAAATTGTTAGTCAGTTACAGGTACGTAATACACCTGTTCCTGCACAAGTAGTAATGCACTTAAGGTCAGACCAGTGCACATGAGCCACTTCATATGCTTTCAGCCTGTATATTCAACATAACTGCAAACGCACCACCATATCTTCCATTGTCATACCTGCAGAAATAACTAAGCTTACTTAATAGTTGTCCCACAAAACAAATTTATTAACTTAATTAACTATTTATGACAACCTCCTAAATTCATTTCTGCCACGTTGAAATGTCTAGCTGAAGCATGTTTTTTTTTCTCTCTCCTCAAAACTGAACATATTTTTACTGCTGTTTAATAAGGTTGAGATAAAGGCAGCTAGGCAACTATTTACACATCACAATTGAACGTACACAAGTACCTAAATGGTACCGTGGAGTTTCATAGTAACACATATGAGAAAGACAAAACAATGCGCAAAAGCACATTTTGAAACGTTTTGCGGAAAACATAGGCTTCCACGGGCAAAGCATAGTCAAAAAGTGATTTATATTTGTCTACTCTTCACTCAAGAACCCAACGTGTTCGGTAAAACATAGTGAAACACACTTCTGTGTATTATGTGTCGTTTTCCTCACATCAAGTTTCACGATACCATAGTACTTGTGCTTCTTTAATTTAATTAAAAACAATTCTTGCTCATTACTTTTATTTTTGTCTGTAGCACACAGCCAGGAATTTTTTATATAAATGGACAAAAAGGTTCACTAAAAACTAGTTAATAAAGTACAAACAGTATGTTGTTTGCATTTAACTTATAAATAGGTGAAAATCAGTATATTTTTGTGTACATTACATTTTGTTAAATACAGCAGGGTAGATAGTTTTTTAATTTCACTGACTTTATATAAAATAAACTGATAATAATGTTTATTAAGTTTAACATATTTATGAAAATTCACTTGAAAGTCATGTGTAAATGGCTTTAATGATAATGAGTTATTTGTTATGCTCATTCATGATGATTGTTCAAGTTCTGTAGCTAAAGATTTGAGCATGTGTCATATTTGCTGGAGTTATATATTCTCATATTTCAAAATGTTTGTTTTCAGCAAGGTATCTGAACAACAACTGCAGGAGTCTGGAAGGTGAACAACAGGAGAGGGAAAAAACCAGCATCACGCTACAAGACAAAGACTAACTGCTTCACAAACAAGGGTTTCAGCATTAAGGGATAACTGCATGATAACTGCCAGTTCTCACGGTCACTACATTTTATACTGCCAGAATAAGCCTTCCAGATTTGCAACACAGAACACATATTGTGAAAAATATGCATGTTTACTATATTGTGGATTATCCAGTACTGTGTCTTTGATTATCAGAAGCAGGGCCACTTTACGAGAATGTGGGGGCAGCGTAAATTTGAGACTTCCCCACCCCCTTTTTAGAGGCAGTGATAACGTGCGCTTGTAGGCCCCACATTTTCCTGACACGGCTGCGTTGTTATAACTCTTGACTCCAGCAATCGTGGATATCAATGACTCAATATGCACTTTACACTTAAAACAGATTTCACAGTAATCATTATGGTTTGACCATTGAAGGGAACTTTAGAAACGCCCATTCATTCTACATTATAAATCTTGTATTATTTCTTTCAAAATATGAGGCCCCCTAGAATGTGATGCCTGGGGTAAATGACCCATTTGTCATCCTAGAGCAAAATTTATCTTATGGAGGATCAAAAGTTGACTGTCTTTATTAGATAGGTATACATAATTAAACAGTTACAATAAAAAGAACATTATAATTTACACACCTAGAATCCATACAGTATTCAGTTTCTCTGCACATGTAACCACTGGACAAACATTAGACTAACAAAACTGTAGCTTCAATGTCTCTCCTTCCTTTAAACGTATTGACAGAGAAATATAAAAGATTTTCTTGGTGACTCACTATTCTACACCATCTGCAGTACATCTACCACTCTACCTTTCTATTCTTTAGCATTTATTCTGTAAACATCTCTTACATAAAGGAAATGAAAATTTTACAAATTCAATTACCCACGTACCAAGGTCCACGTCCTATGTATACTAAAGCTCCATCTATCTGTACATTGTCTGTTGTTCTAGTGAGTAGCAGCTAATGAACAAATTATTGGGCAGGACAGTGGATACTAACATGCAGGTCACTGGAAACACAAAATTTTCCTTTCCCTACTTATGCACAGTATGTTAGACTATTTTATAGCCAAAACGGTTGCCATTTAGTCACAGAGAAAGTGATCAAGTAAGCCAATTTAGACTATATATACCCTTGATCTTCAAAATCAACGAAGAACAGGGCCAAGCCAGTCAACATTCGCCAGATGCATGAGACTGAGACAAGACCAGTACAGCAACCAACCAGAAGCAGCATTTTATCTACACATTATACAGCTTCTTTTCTGGACAATACACTAGACCCTCAATTTTACGAACTCTGGATATAACGAAGGTAGCCATTTTATGAATACTCTCTCAGGAACCATCAAAAAATAACAAAATTCTAGGGCATAAAAAATTGTGAGGAATTACATTGACAAAAATATATTATTCAATATATTATCTAATTCACAGTGCTAAAATATGAGTTGTAGAGTTGCAGTTATTATTTCGATAAGTCACAATTATAAATATAAAACAAAAATGGGGAAAATCTATTTAAAAAAAGGTGGTAGTGACAGTTTGGAAACGTGCAGCACCGCCCATGCCAAGCCGGCCGACCTACTCCCTTCGCCACTACAACATATTAGGGTCTAAATTGAGGCCAAACTACCGTGTAACGTTTCAGCACATGTGCATATTCTCATTTAACTGCAGTATGGCCTTCTTCTAGGCTATTTCTCCATGTCTCCGAGACTTATACCTCTCTCGCCTCGTGCAGACTGTTTACGTTCTTACACTAACCCCATCATACTGTGAAATTATTTTTTCTTTACTTACCATATATACTTAAAACAATTAACTTGATGCATAATTTGCTTGAACAGTGCATTACTACATGTTGTAATACAGTATGTGCATTTCACATCACAGGAAAGCACGATGACTGCGCTACCTATCAGCCACGTGTAAAAACAAATACCTCCACCATAAAAATTTGGAAATAAATTACACGTTTGTGTATTGCGTAGTCCCAGTACACCTAATTTATCTTTATGCAACATACCGGCTGTGAAAGTGAATCCTTGGAATCACTTACACACGAAATTTTCAATGAATTTGGGTAACAACATCGCAAAGTGACATTTTTGGCTGGTTGAACGTTGATACATGCTACGGTGTCACTATCTAATCCATCTTGTGAACAGTCGTACAGTTTCGCTATCTGTCCACCCTGCATGCTACTTCTACCAACGTTTTCAACTATCAAGTGCCTTATCTTTCCATTAAACACTACATAAGTCAAGCTATTCACTCGCGAGAAGACACTCGAAAGCTCAGTTTTCTCATTTTGTTTGGGACAAGGGTTGGTCATGTCTACTGTTCAACTGTGTGATTTTGATTGGAAGACATGTGGCTACTGATATCAATTTATGTTAATATTGTTACATTAATTAATATCCCATAAAATGCTACAAAAAACGGGCCCGACTTGAGGCACTTAGCAGAAAAAATGCAATTCAAAAATTTGAGGATGGGGAGGGGTGGCAAAACATGCTGCTACCAATTTTACGAAGGTTGCTATTTTACTAATGATATGAGAGGTACTGTGAGTATTCGTAAAATTGAGGGTCTAGAGTACATTAATCTAGCCAGCTACAGGAAATATATATACTGTACACCCCTTTCTTCTCCCTTCGAGATGACCAATGATGTCAGAATTCTAGACAGATACTGAAAAATGCTCATTGTAGGAACTGAGCAGCAAAACTTCAATTAACACTACACACAACTAAGTCAGTTAATAATATGTACCAAAATGATGAAAGAACTCATAACTATGTTATCTTATGCCCCAGGCTAATTACTGAGACAGTATGAGCTTTTGCTTGAAAAGCCGGTAGAAAGAATTTTGCAAAAAATTTGCTAATATAATGTTTTAAGACTAGACTTACGTTACTCAGATAGGCAAACTGGAGCTACCACATTCTCTAAGCTATAATATGTAATTCAAACCTACCACTAGGCTTTTTGAGTGAGCCAAGCACACATTACGCTGCAGTAATTAAATAAGACACAATAATGCTCTAGTAACATTACCTTGTCGCTCCTGTCTTCATTGACAATAGGGTTCCATGCTTTACCATCATGACTATAGAACACTTTGTAGGCTTCGACCCACTTCTTGCCACCATCTTGTCCTTGTGTTATGATACCAGTCAAATGTCGGGTTTCAAAGAAGTCAAACTGGTGAGAAAAGAAAATAACCATTACCTCCACAAATATTACACTAAATTACTATGTAACTACAAACACCACGACTGAAGTTTATGACACAGAATATTTCTGCACTTTGTACAGCCATATCATTTTCTTTTTTGTTTCAATTGGAATACACTTTTATTTATACAGTATTAACAGTGAGAAAACAATATTTGGTTACAAAAGATAAAACTACACTTACTTAAAAAACAATACAAAAATTCCATTCCAACTACATAAATGAGGCAAGGGAAATATTTGTGAGTAGAGATAATTAGTAAACAACGATTTTAACCACTTTGGAGGATGCCATGACGTGGGAATGGGGCAGGCAGCAAAAGGTAAGGGAAGACACAGACCTGCGACAGATACAGCAACATTCACCACATTTACCAACATCTGGAAGTCGGGAGTGTCACGGTACACTTCCCCTTTCACCTCACCAGGGCCCTGTTATTACTTTTAGTATGAAACTATTTTTTATAAAACTTGGTGAAATGTTACGGATTGGCGCCAATAAAAAGCCACATATTTTATTCAAAGAACAATTAACTGCTAGACGTAATATTGGGTCCTATCAATACATTAGCAAAAATAGTGTTAAAAAATTCTGCAATGTTAAAACACCATTGACAGTAGCCATTACAATAAGCATATGACGGTATAAGAAAAGTATAAAAGAACTTACATGTTTCATGCAATTGAAATCATTGCTAACTTTTTACTTGGTGATTTTCAGAAAATAATATAACTATTTTAAAGACTTCGACAAAATATACAATATATTGTTACAGGAGTAACCTTCTAGAGAATCAATCTCAGATTAACAAGGACAAAGGCAAGTATTCTAACCACTAAAACCACCAAATGGAAATGCTACAAGCAAACGAAATAATTACTAAAAGCTACTCTGAATTATCAGATTTAATGAGGTGCAGAATGCACATAATTGTTACAAAATTAGTTTGAAAATGTATCCTAAGAAATAAATACAATATACGTAAATTCCTTCACTCATTCAACAACTAATCATTATTAAACATTAACTATAAATGGCTAACAAGCACACGAAAAGACAACATGTTATACACTTATACTAGCTGCCCGGTTGCAGCTTTACTCACATGTAATTTTTAATGGAAAAACTATAAAGATAGCTTATCTGTTAATGAGATAATAAGGGCACTGTGAAAACATATTTTACGACTTTTCACACCCAAAGCATAATGACACCTTACCAACCCAAACATAACGATACCTTATGAGATATCAAGGACGTCAGGAAAATACATTTTACCCCTTTTCACCCCTTAGTGAGGGAAACGACTTCAAACCTTAAATGTGCATGCTTCACATAGAAAACGTAACTCTTCTGCCAGATGTCACTAATATGTCTGTAAACAATATCACAACAAATCCGTGTTGCCTTACACAGGATTTGAACCAAAAACCTCCTACCAGTGTTTCAAACAATTACTCCAAGTTAGATCACCAAAAAAAGAAATTAAATGTGTCTATAGAGGTCCAAGTCCAAAGAGGTACATGCGTACATGTATCACTAGGAAGCAATAAGTACATTCTGTAATAACTTTTAACTTATTTCCCCATGATCATATTTGCTTTTCGGGATTTCTGAAACATTTTACACATCTTTCCAAACTATTAACTGTTGAGTTTAAAAAAATCTTAAAACAGCTTTTACTGCATTTATGTAAGCTTAATTCCTATTTAATAATCATCTTGGTATTTCAAAAGATTTAAGAGATAAAAAGGATAAATTGAAAAAACAACTTATATTTTGTAATGCCTTTAGAAGTTGAATTTCAAAAAAACGTTACATTTATTTTTTTAGGATATGTGTAAACTTCATCTGGAGGCAAAATTCACCTCAATATCTCAACTGGTTTAAGAATTTTGAGGATTGATTGAACACACATTTTACAGCATTTCACCCCGTTAATTTTTTAATTTAAAAAATCAAAAAAATTTAATCATATGCATTTTCAAGGCTTTGTTGTAAAACAGAAGTTACCTTATAAATCAATGGGTTTAAGGCCTATTGAGGTTTCTCTGAAAACACATTTCGCACCCTTTCAAATTCATCAAATCCCTTCTTAGTAGGTGATACAGCGTAAGGAATAGTCACCCTCAAAATTCCATGTCTCTAGATTCAGGTGTGTGAGTGAGTGAGTGAGTGAGAGAGTGAGAGAGTGAGTGAGTGAGAGAGTGAGTGAGTGAAAGGGAAACTTCACTGACACACAAATGCATGCACGCACGCTTGCACACACACACACAAACACACACACAAGTATGCAGATCATAAAATATGAAACACAGCACATAACAGAATACCTGTTAAAAATTATACTCGGAAACTAAATAACATTATAGATAGTTTCATTTTCCTAACGCAGGAAATAAAAGCCGTCAAAGAAATCTGCCAGTAAAAGTGCTGACATACCAGTGTGGCTCCTTTAGATGTGAGAATTTCTTCATAAACTACCTATGAACTTTTGTGCCTGCTCAATACCTACAATCACTTTTTGTAGTTCACCATCCCTCCTCAACTGCCAAGGGAAAGAACTTGATAAAGAACTTAAGCAACGTGTGGCTTGGAACACAGAAACACTACGTCCTTGCAAGAAGTGCTAGTGAGCTACTTGTATATTGCAATGCTCTTCAGAATGCTCTTCAGATAGTGGTCACATTATTCGTATGATTCTATTGAATGTAGACTCACAAATTGGTTGTTATCCTTGTGGTAACAATGATCCCTCCGCATATGCATTTTACCACAAATATGAATGTTGACAGTTTAACTCCTGGTTCATTTATGTTATTTCTCTAGTTTAGAATAGTAAAGACACTGTTTATCCAGTTCAAATCTTCTTTTTTACAAAGTTAAACAAGAACTAACTGATGTTTGCATGTCACTTACGAAACTTCACTATGCAGAAACTACACACGCACTGTGAAGTGTTCAGCCACTTTCCCATCTTGTTTAAATATTTATAAAGTGTTTACGTTTTTTTTATTTAAATTTAAATGTAAATCTTTCATAACAGGCTATATGCCATTTTCAGGGTGAGTTTGTCAGGTGTCCGGTATGATGCAACAGAATTAAATAACCTAGTAATTGGGGACATGTCAATTTAAATTCATCTTTTCAAAATTTTAATATAAAAAAGTCAAGAAATTTAAAGTAGAGTCGTTTGTTTAGTTTCCTGGCTTGTTTGGTTTCAAATTGACCACAGTAAAATTTTAATTATTTTTGTTGATATAACCTTTTCTTGTATGTTAATTAATTTTTGAGTTTTGGCAATTTTAGCATATTATTAAATTTTCCCTGGTGAAGTGAGTAACTTCTAGTGTTGCAAGCTTCTCCAGGCTGTAGGATTTCTGGTGCCGACGTTGTGGTTGATTGCTTGCTTCATGGAATTCTCTCCATGACGTAGATTATTGACGCACGTAGGTCAGCCATCACAGGAGGTTGCTTAGGGTATTCAGCCGCGAAAGTAGTTCCACTCTTGCACATCTTTTGTCCCCAATTATTATATTTGTGTGGATAAATAATTTTATTTCAATGTAAAAACTACATATTCAAATTTTGGAATCCTTTGTGATATGTTTTAAGTGTAATTGTGCTGTTTTTGGGAAAATTGGAGTCTGTTGTATCACTCCGCCGAGGTGCGTTATTAGTTACCATGTCCGTCAAGGGTTTATCAGTTGTGCAGAGATGGTAGAACGGGTCGGACGTGTTGCGGGCGCTGTGGGGGTGGCGGAAGAAGCCGAGATGGCGTACTCGCGCTGGTTAGGCAATAGTCAGTGACTATCTTTATATGCAGCTAGTTTTGATTTTCTCCTAGAATTGTACGTTGGTGTTGCTAAAAGATGGGATAAACAATGTAACGAAGTATTTTTTTTTCTTTCTTTCGCTCGTCCAGTTTAGATGTTTGTGATAGGACAGAAAGAAATAATGCTTACTAACCAACGAAACTTCAAAAAAGAGTTAAATAATAAATGTTCATATAGACAAGGTGCAAAACTACTGTATTTAACTTATTGAGCAGGAAACTTCTTAAATGGGAAATGTCTTAAGAGGGTATCATTTTATTAAATATGATTAGGTTTAGTAACCGCCACACATGGCTAATTTTTCTGGATGACTGCAGCAAGTTGTTTGAAATGATAATGCAATCAGCCCCATCACTAAATATTTACAACAAGCCTCCATAAAGGCAAGTCAAAAAATAACAATGCGACCAGCAGGCAAAGAAGTAGAAGAAAGAAGTTTATTTACAAACAACATAATGGAGACAGTAGATGTGCAAGGGTATTGAGATCTAGCATCGAATAACAGCAGAGTTGGGGCATGATCTAAAGGTGAGTAAAAGAGACTTGAGAAAGAGAGTTTACACCTCATTTCCAGCAAGTTATTAACCCAAAAAATAGGTTCAAGCAGGAAAGTTTTAAAAAATTGGTTGTACATGATACAATTCAACAATACTTATTTAATGTTCTTATCACTGTTACCTGTATCCACTCATTGGGACTTCTGGTGGCTGGCACCCATGCACCCCCATGTTCCTCATCCCGTACACTGTTAAGTCGTGCATTGTCAGGTCCGTACCTAACCAAGTTGTCGTCAAGTACTGAAGAGACTGTGATCTGGCTGGTCGGAAGAAGGCCATTCTCCAAGCCCATAGGTTCAACGCACTCTGTCCAACACATAATGATAAAACATCGCTAACATATTTTACGACCCATGATTTCATAGGCGTTGCCCTGATATGTATCATAAGGGTGCTTCCCCCCCCCCCAAACACTATATGACTCACCCACCCTCCCAAACATTATGATGCAATCCCCCTACCCCTGCAAATTCTTATTTGCTGCCACCAAAAAAGTATTTTCACATTAGAAGCTATAGTTGTGGCAATAACACACGGCAATAAGTGTTGTGTGTTGTGCTGATGCATAGTAACTTCTGAGGTATTTTTTCTTGGTTTTTGACAACCCAA
>PNEQ01000017.1:125416-140543 GCA_003012365.1 Medauroidea extradentata
CCCCCCCTCTCCCAGCTAAATTTGTAATAACACAGTCTGCATCATTACTCCACTCCGCCCCTTTTGTTGGCAACCCTGTGTAACAACAGTACATAATTATCACAAATAAATAAATCACTGAATTTATAACCAAGTAATGTTAAATCTGAAACCTACATGAGCTAAACACTAAATATATACTGTAACAGCACAAGCTTAAGATTTGGTAACACTGAATACCATACACTTATATGTACATAATATGGTACATAAAATTTTACAAAAGACAACTAAGATACTACATAATTATATCAAAATAATGAAACACACACAAACACAAGTATTTACAAACTGGTACTCCTAGATATACAGTACATTACAAATATTTACCAATTTTTTTTTTTCCAAAGAAATGGTGTGAGACATTTTGCTACGTGAACCAGCTTTCTCCAGTAGCAACTGATGTCACGGTTCCCGAAAATCTTACCATTGAATGTTCCGTAAAATTTGAGGTTGTTAAATAGAGAACCATGGGTCACAGTTCCTGAAAATTTTATCACTAAATAAACGGTTTGTTAAATCGTAGTTCATAGAACCAGGAACTCAATTATGTCTCACATTTTATTTTGAGAGTCGTATTTAGAAAAATTACCAGGACACAGTTAAGGACTCTTGTCTAGCTAGCTTGCAACTATAAAGTTTAAATGGGTAAGCAATGTAAAAATAATTGGGAAAGATAGTCAATGGAACAATTTTAAAGATAACTGATGCCAACAGAAAGGTTGAACATAAAACTTCTAATAAACTATTGTGATACAAAGGATTTAAAAATAAAATTCTCTCATAATTTTTATGAAAAATAAATTTTAAGACTGCTTTATGATAAAATAATGTCTGAGTACAGTAAAACTCCTTTACTGTATAACAATTTTTTTTTTTTACAATTACCTTGCTATAATGTCCACATTCTCGGGGACTATGGAGGTTGAGATAGGGGTTTTGCAGTATTTATATTGACCATTCCAGAATATAATAACCATATTCTCGGGAACTGTGAGGGGTCATTATGCAGAGGTTTTAATGAACTTTTGTTTGTGTCTGTTAGTTGCTTATGAGATTATAAAAAGCCTGTACATAACTACAACTACTTATTTTTATCATGTCACTAAATGCATACAGAAGAAAACCATATTTGTACACCTCCCGTTTTAACACTTTCCATCTTTTACACCTACTTTTGTGGTCCCTTTTGCTCCATTTGTATTAAAACTACAGATAGACCAATACCAATCCTGATACTGATGTATCTGCCAATTTCCACTAAATCAGTATGGTTACAATCTGCCTAGAAACCTACCAAATTATTTCCCAACACACACTGTTTAGTTATGATGAATATTTGATTTCACAATATTATAATGTGAAACAAGTTCTCACAAAGCATGTCTTTTGCACCTTTGCAACCAAAATTACTTTCCAGGTCGTAATTTTATATTTTCTGAAGACATGTTCTTAAGGTTTGTTACACATTGAGATATGGTTGGTGTTTGTGCCACATCATGTTTGTTAATATATCTTGCGATGTTTGAAAAAAAAAAAAAAAAAAACAGCGTAAAACATTGCTTACTGAATCTTCTGCAATTAAAATTACCAGAAACAATAATTTTACAAGTATAATCATTGCTAACGTCTATGCGTTAAACACTGCATCAAAATGTAAATAAAACAATACAGTATTTATACTCAATACAATCATACATTAGTGATATACCACAAGCGACCTGTTTCCACGTATGTTGGCCAATTCCCTCTACCTTATTAAAATTTATATAAAATATTGTTTTTCTTAAATCTTTAATTATAGGCAATGTTCCTTACTTAGTATTGGTTCACCAGGTGATCGGGATGATGCAACAGGATACAATAACTTAGTAATTGGGGACATGAATAATTTAAAGTCAGTTTTCAAAATTTAAGCAAAAACTAGTCAGAAATGTTATGGTAGAGTCTTTTTTTGTTTATTTTCCTGGCTTGTTTGGTTTCAAATTGACCACAGCAGAATTTAAATTATTTTCGTTCACATAACTTTTTCGTTAGGCCTATTTTTTTAGTTTTGGCAATTTTTAGTAATTAAATAAACTTTCCTGGTGAAGTGAGTAACTTCTTGTGTTGCAAACTTTTCCAGGTTGTAGGATTTCTGGCGCACACATAGTGGTCGATCGCCTGCTTCATAGAATTTCTTCATGACAGAGGTTTTTGACGTTCGTTGGTCAGCCTTTCCAGGGGGTTGCTTAGGGTATTGTGCCGCAAAAATAGTTCCGCTGATGTGCATCTTTTGTCCGCAATTACATAACGTATTTGTGTTGGTATTATTTATTATTTTGAAGTAAAAACTATTAATTCAATACTTTGAAACCTTTTGTTATACGTTTAAATGTAATTTTGCTGTTTTTGGTCCATTTGGATCCTTTTGTACCACTCGGCCGAGGGATAACGTAGCTACCTTGTCCTTCCTGTGATCAGTCGGCCACGAGACATCGAGAGCCACAAGTGGGCAGTCACGCACAAATGGGCAGTCAGTCATGAGATGTTGATAGTCACGAGTGGTCAGTCAGTCACGAGACGTCGAGAGTCACAAGTGGTCAGTCAGTCATGAGACATTGAGAGTCACAAGTGGGCAGTCACGCACAAGTGGTCAGAGTCATGAGTCAAGAGTCACACACAAGTGGGCAGTCGTGCGACGTCGTAAGTCAGAGTCGTGAGACAAAAGTTGCAAGCGTTGTGGCAGATATCTGGGGTTAGTTCCATCACCCGGGATACACTTTAAATGTTTATTCCATTAAAGTAGGCAACTGTCATTTGTTTTTGTGCCAAGGTAAAAATTGGACATGGTAGCCTACATCTCACAAACTTTGAGTAATTGTTTTTTTTTTTGCAGTTGGTACCAACCCATCACCTTTGTAAACATTGATAAAAAATACACATAGATATTTTATGCTTATTTTAATAAACAGACAGTTGCCCGATTACGTGAGTTTTACTGAATGAATCTAGAGTGAAAGTTTACGCCCCCACCTAACAACCAATCAGCTATCTGGAGCTCTACAATTTACATAACCTCAACATCCAATGAGTAGCGACGCCATCCAGGACGAGAGGCTGTACTGAGATACGTCACATAGTGATCTATAAATAATGCTTACAGTAAACTGTATAGTTTAATTTTAGCTGTAGGAAGTTAAACTTTGTATTTATCTCAACTAGGTATTGTATGTATTTCAGAACATGATAAACTTAAAAGTTCATTGACATTTTTTTTATTAGGTACAGTTCATACTCTCAATGTTTGTTGTATCATTAACAATTTCAAGACGATTTATTGATATTGATAATCACAAACCTAGGGTTCAAACACTAAAGCACATGAAAAACATCCTTGATTCTATTAGACACCATGACGTAAAAAAAAATAAACCAAATAATTTGTATCGGCACAATATGTAGGATCGGCCACAAATGTGTCAGTACTGGCAACATTTGCAAAATGTGGTTCGAACCCACCTCTAGTTAAAAATTTCCCACTTTTACACTTTCCTGCATTTTACAACAATTTTCCTTTCCCAGGTCCCTGGTAAAGTGTAAAAAAAGGGGATCCTCTGCAGTATAAAATATGTAGTTTTGAATTCTCGAACAACAGTGGCTTACACAGTGCATTTGCAAGCAGTTAAATGGTGGCAATGCAGTTAATCATAATTTCTGATGTAATAACTGACTAGAAGAAGTAGTAAACATGTATATCATTATTTAACACAGCAAATGCTGACTTTACATTTAAAAGATTTAGAAAAAAATTATTGTTTCCTTTCACTCACCAAATACAGTAGAACCCCGATTTAACGAAATGCCATGGGACTCAAAAATGTTTACTCTAAATCTATGTTTCGTTAAATCTGACTTGCCCCCCCCCCCCCAACCCATTTTTTTATTTCGCAAAATAAAATTTTAATCCTCGGACATGTTTCGTCAGAATTTCACGTAATTTTAAAAAAGCATATTGGCCCAAAACAATAACAAAACGCATTTACCGCAATAGGTAAGCCACAGCCGTGAAAAGAAAAAAAATCGGCGAATAAACTTCCAGTGAAACGCTCGGCGAGCGTGCGCATGGCGAGTTAGGCCATCCTTGCGCGCGCCAGCAACACATGAGAAATAATGACTAACACCGCCGAGCCGTCAATATTTCCGTCTCTCTCCGGCCCACTCCACCAACAAAATTAAGGAAAATCCCATAAAAATAGTAAAAAAAATTTCTTCATGAAAACTGAATTAAAAGTTTGCGAGACAACGGTAAAATAATAAACAAATATGCGTGGCGGCGGCTGCTGTTTATGCAGCCGCGCTCGTGAAAGAAACTCGTGTTGGTCTGCTCGCTAAAAATGTTTTGCACTTGAGCGTCTTTTTAGTTTCGGAGAAACAAATTATTTACGTTTACAGTGATAAATTCGTTGTACAAAAAAATATTTATTTGCTAGACTCATTGTGGCAGTAGTTTCATAATACAGTAGTGTGTATGGGAAAATGACGACCCTATGCAGCTTTCAACTATAATTTTGCTCACAAGTCCTTAAAGTTGAGAAACAAAAATAAAATACCTACTAAATACGGTAAATTTGTTTTAGGCACACTACTGTTGAAAGTGCCACCTGAGGCCATTGCATGTGTATTGGTATAAAGACGAACTTATTTGGCAAATGATTACCTGAGCACAAGTTAACAGTGTATGGCTAGGGCATAGATTTAGTGAAAAAATTTCAAGGGTGGTCTTGTTTAAACAATGGCTAACCTGATGTCCATGGCAACAAAATGTATCTAACTGCCAGTTGTTACTACAGCTGGTTGGTGATGCAACTATCCTCTGCTACATCTTGACCATGCATCCAGCGTCAAATCTTACAAACTGTTCATCTCATGCTCAATCACGCTATGCTTGAGCAACACATCACTAAACAACACAACTTTTCCACATGCCTGCCAACCTGCAAACTATATTAGGATCCATGGCGCAGTTATATGACTACAAAAGGACACTTGTTAGTAACACGGCAGGAAAAGGCAGCTAGGCTAATTATTAAATTTTTAACAAAATGTATGATGCACAAAAACTCACAGGATGGTAAGATAAATGATAGGAAGAGGCTGCTAAGCTATCAGCATATACAAAAGACAGAAGCACAACTACCAGTACTTACGTGTTGGTACTTGACAGATACACACAAATATACACAATGACACATAATCGCAGAAGCACGTATCGCAACGTTTCACTGCTTACGCAGTTTCCTCGGGCAAAGAGACACGGTTGACTGCAGTGTGACCGCGATGTACCGATGCTGATGCACCTAGCGGCCATTGGTTGAACTGATATGAGGAGGGAGGATCAAAAGTTACACGTAGAAGAGAATGTGTAAGGATTTATGAGGGGATGCAAGTGAAATGGTTTTGGGAAGATCACTGTTTGGGGATGTTATATTACATATTGAGACCTGGTGGTTGCCTGGATTTGGTACTGTACTGATACGTTTGTTCTCATAGTCTGAGTACTTCAAGTGGTACGCAAATGAAGTGGTAGGTTGTTGATGGGAAGTAAGAAATCCAGATATGAAAATACAGGAAAGTGTGATAGCACATGTAAAACAGAATCAGGATGAGAACACAAGATGGCGGGAAAATGAACACTGAGTATGCCTCCTATGTGTCTACATGTAACACCCACGTAAGTCCTTGTGCATTGCATACATCATTAAAATCACTTGCTAGTGAACAAAGGATGAAATCTAAGACAATAACAACACAATCATCTGTTTTGTGCATTCATATGGGCCTGTCCATTGTCAAAAGACAAGTAATAAATGATAGCATTTCTTACCAGGGACAAATGTGACTAGTGATGTCGGAAGAGTAGGTTGGATTGTACTGCTGCCCTCTCCAGGTTTTCTTGTTAGTTTTCTGGTCGTAATGATGCTCGGTGTAGGGGATATGGTGCGGAAAGCAGTACTTGTTGTGGTCACTGGTTGTACCTTGCTGCAACCAATCAGCTCTACCTTCATCGATATTGCTTTGAACCATGTCTCGGGAACAAATCGAATGTAGCGGGCCTCCACTGGGTTATGGAACATTTGTATCACAGGCTGCTTACTGTTGATAGGGCCGCGGAAAACCTTTATATAAAAAAACATGGGAATTACACTTCTGAAAAATTTTATTTAACTGGATTGTAAATTTCTGTGATTTCTAACATACAAAGAAGTATTAGCAAGCATATTTAATATAGAATGTCAAACAAAAAAGCATAAGATTAAATTAAAAATTTTTACAGCTTCTTTACAGCAACACTCCATTTTATTTCAGACCAATTATAGACCCTATCAGATATGTGACTTGAAAAACAGTAAATAGCAATGCAAAAAAAAACCTCAGAAATACTTTTAAAATTAAGTATAACTTTATTTCCTTTTAAAACAAAGTATGTTAGTCAACAAATACAAATGGAAAGTAACATATTTGGTATACATTAGAGTTTCACAGAATAAGCTTGACACTATCTCTAGAAAAATAACACTATTAATTGTATATAACCGGCAATGGTATAACATCTCAAGAAATTGAGACATCTGATATCCACTGGGAATATAAAGATTTACATTTTTTTATTTTTATCTAAAAGTCATTATGAAAAATCCTGTTAGGAAGAACAAGATATACGTAGGTATTATTTAAGAATTCTGGCATGGTTTGTATCTTCCAAACTGTGCCATTGGAATGGTGAGCAAAGCGACTGGTAATTACCAGTTAATTATAATTAAACCTTAAGAGCGCCCTTTTCCATGAAGAATCACAGAAACAGCAGCTGTTCAAATAAATGTACGTGATTAATCATCAATGGAAGCCAGACATTAAACACATGTAACTGTGGTTTAGTCCTTCTTATTTCCAACTGTTTCAATAAATTCCAACTAATTAGTCCCAATTCAATTTGGCTACAAAAGATATTGCTTATTTAAGTTACTTGCTGTGAACAAGAAAACTACATGAAGATGCTGACAGTATGCATATCAATAAACATCATCAAAAATAAATCATTGCAAGGTGTGGTTCTATTTAAAAAAAAAAAAAAAAAAAAAAACTACAGTAAATTCCTAAAATTCCTCAATTCAGAAGTAAGATTATTGAATGTATACTTTTTTTCCCTTTTCTACAAAATGTAGAAAAAAAGATACTGTATTTACGTGATTATTACAGCCGCCCGTGCAAAACAGCCGCTATAATTTTGAAATTACAAAATTGGAAGAAAATAAAATTTCCGTATATAACACCCATGACAAAAAAAAATATCCCAGAGCGCCTATTAACCTGCCACCCCCATGAGCAGAATGGATTCGCCCAAGCTATTTCAAGACAGTGGAGCTGCATCATAGCGGAAGCAGGAGTTAACAGATGATTTTCCGGTACGCTCTTTTCCGCTTCATTTGTTTAGTTAAACACGTGTCTTGACGTCTGGAAAAACTAGAGCACGCTACACTGCATCATTCAAGTTAAAAGTCGTGTAGTATGGCGAAGAAAACAGTAAACAAGCCGCAGCGAGACATTATACGATTAATACGCAGTATGTTCGAGAGTGGTGCCGGCAAAAAAACACTTAAGTGTGTGCCTAAAAACAAATGTGTATTTCGAGGCAGAACGTGCGTGTATCCAGAACTCGAAGAAAAAATTTTGAGATTGTCACCAATTTCAGAAAAGATGGTTATTCTGTTTCTACTGAGATGCTACAACTGGAAGCTATGAAAATCGCCGTAACCTCAACATCGAGCCAGGAAAGTTCAGAGAAGGTTACGGATGTCTTCGAAGATTCATGAAGAGTAAACAGCTATGTATATGGTGCAGGACAACATTGGCACAAAAAATGCCTGTAGAACATAAAATTAAACTTCTAAATTTCTAGAAGTATGTGATCATGTTGCGAAAGAAGAATTAATATATTTTATCCCAAATTAGTAACGCCAATCAAACGCCTGTGTGGTTCAATATGCCTGAATTGACTATGGTTACACATCTTGGTGAACGTTCATTTACTGTAAAACAACTGGTGCTGACAAACAACGTTGTACTCTGATGCTAGTAATTACTGTGGACGGTCAAAAACTTCCGCCATGTGTAATATTGAAATGTAAAACAGTTCAGAAGGAAGCATTTCCACCCGGAATTATTGTACGGGCACAAGAAAAGGGCTGGATGATGAACGAACTTGTTTTGGACTGGGTTAAGTGCGTCTGGAAATGTAGGTCGGGTGGATTGCTGTGAAAATGCGCCATGTTGGTGCTTGATATTGTTTGTGGCCACCGTACTGAGGAAGTGAAGAAGTATGTCGGTGAAGACAGCGATCTTGTCTTCATCCCGGGAGGCATGACGAAGATATTGCAGCCACTTGATGTAGTCATTAATAGGCCGTTCAAGGTTGAATTCAAGTGCCAATACAATACGTGGATGACGACAGCTGAACACAGCCGCACTCCGACTGGACGGATGAAACATGCTTCGTTTCCAACAGTGTGTTCCTAGATTTTAGCTGTGTGATGACAGTTGCCCAAGAGATGATCGCAAAAAGTTTTAGGGTGAATGGGATTTCGTCCGACTAGGACGGCACAGAAGACCACATATTGCTTGATGCGCCAGACACGTCTGGCGATTCTGCCAGCAATGAAAGTGACGACGAATCATAATCAGACCATATTTTTTCATCTGTTTCCAACTGTCTGTAAATATTTTGTTACTAAAAATATGTGTGCTTTAAATGTTTTTTGTGTTACAGCATTTGCAAAGGAAATTATTTTAATGACGACTGGAGAGAATATGGCGGCAGCCATCATTGTTTGTAAACAAGACGTGAGTACCATATGTGTTCTTTTTTTTTTTTTTTTTTTAATAAATTGCATGTTTAAGATTTTTTTTTTTTTTTAATTAGTTGCAACCTGTTTATTATTTGGTACACTCCCCTATCATACCCCGTCGGCTTGTCATGTTTGAAATTTGGTAAATTATATTTGGTTTTGTGTCTTAGTATGGTTTCGCGATTACTTTCTTTCCTTGTTTCATATGTTTTTACTTTCATTGCCGGTCCAACGCAGTGCGATGGGGAAGCGATTCTAATTGGTTTGTGTAATTTCAAATTTGTGTAAGATATTAATAACTGCCCCTTTGTAAGATTTTTTGAAACACCTTTGATCAATATAAGCACTTTTTATAATTTAGGACTGCCAGTGTTTATGATTAGCTTCATTTTGTAGCACTCGATCCTTAATGTGTGTTACCCATTTAAACTAGATTAGGTCCATCCAACGAACCATTCCCTATTCGTGATTCCCGGGCCTCAAATATTGGGCACAACCTACCTTCCATTAAGTTTAATACATAACAAAAATGACTGTTAAAGTGACTCAAAATTATTAACACATACAGTACTTTCCAATGCTAATCAGAGGAAAGCCAGAAAGAATGAAATTTTTTCTCATTTTTCTATTTAACTAATGTTGTGACTAAAATTACATAATGCAAAATGAAAGGTACCTCCAAACTCAAAATTTATTTACGTTGTATGAAACAAAGTATAAATGCAAGTACAGCATTAAGCCTACACAAAAGTATACCGTGGTCATGCCTTTAGCCAGGATTTTTTTACACAGAGGGTGCAAATATTTTAATTTTATTGTATATTCAAGAATAAATATTGTTAAATCCACAACTTTTATGGTGAAAATTTTTTTAAATGCTTAATATATTTATGTCCCCATTGAGCAAAAAATAACAACAAATATAATAAAGAGGAAGGGGGGATTATATTTTTTGATACTCAAAAAATTAAAATAAAAAAAAAATAAAAACATTAATTTTATGCAGTTTTGTTTATAGCAAACAGTTTTAATGAAAATTGGGAAATAATTTTACACTGTCACAAAACAAGAAGATAAACTTCAAATGAATGCAAAATTTTTAAAATTAGAATCACAGTATAAATTTTAAACCTCCAATGATCAAAAGCTCTGGCTACTACTACGCTGGCAGCAACAAATTTGAAATGAGGAATTAATGTTACAAGAAATTTCTTTTCAATGGATCAGTTAAAGTTACTGTTCCATACACTAAGTACAATTCTATGGAAAATTCCTGAAACTACACTGGCACGTGAAAAACACTGTCTATTTCTTATTTTAATACATAATATCCAAAAGGCAATTTTTTTTTCCCCACAAAAATTAATGAGTAAACAACTTAGTACATTTCTATTGCAATATTTTTAACGACAATTTATACAGAACATTTTTTGCTTGAAAGATGTACGGTATCTTAAATATTGGTCCAATGACAGTCAATTAATTTTAACATTGAAACCCCATTGGAACTCCACTGCTGCCAGCTTGATACGCAGAGCCCTTAAGTAGACAAGTTGATAAACACTCTAATGACTTTATTTTTAGGAAACCTAGTTGAACATTTGAATACTTGGGTATTCACTGACTCAAAAATGTTTTTTTTTTTTTTTATGATTTTCATCTAAGAGTTAGGTTACCAAAATGAAAATGAAGGTATTGATTTTTTAATCATCATTTCAGAATACAGGATTACTTACACAACCTATCTTTAAAATATAAATACAGATGGTTTTAAGTACGAGTTTATGCTCTATGTACTGACACCATTGCTATGTGCCTATCTGTGGTGTTTGAGGGACACGAAGAACTCTTCAGCTACTCACTGTGGGCTTGTTGTGATTATCTGTGACGTAGCTGTACGTCTCGCCATCCAGACTGTGCAGGACCTTGTAGCTGGTGACGTACTCGTTAGCAAGCGAACTGCCTTGTACTATGACCCCATACACTAGTTCTTCTTGGCCCAGGTCGACCTGGAGGTACTGCCCCCTGTCAGAGTGCTGTGCCGTCCAGCTGTACCCTGTATCCAAAATCCTCATTAGTGCTCCTCCCTGACTCAGATACTGTACAGTTCCCCAGAGATATTCATGATAAGTCACTCTATTAACCCGGGTAGAGTAAAATTTAAGTTTAGTCATTTAAAAATTAATTTCAGCTAACTCTGTATCTAAAAAGTGAACCAAGCTGATTGCTTGCAAGTGTTCAATCATAACCTTGCTAATTTCTGATAACCAAGCATCTTGTTTATGTCATCAAGAAAATCTAGCAAACTCCAGCTAGTTACTGGTTGTGAACTCCTCTATTACAAAAATCTGTCTTGCACTGAAACATCAGCAGCAGTTCTGGATCAAATTAATTTTTGCTACAACTTTTGTTTCCAATCCATATATGAGGCCCTGACAGAGCATAAAATCAGATTTTGCTGATAGTTTAAAAATAATACTGACAAAATCTCTTCATTAAGGGGTATGTAAAGGTATGACATTGAGCGAACAACTGGAATACTGAATTATCGATAAAATCTGACCTACTCATAATTATTTGAGCGGACTTTTATGCAGAGAAGATATTTTATTAGTGGACGTATGTATGTGAATACAGCAGTAGTCAGTAGTATGATTTGTTTCCAAGTAAAAATTTAAAAATAGTTTTTAGAAAAATATAGGCTTGAAACCACAAAATCGATAAAATTGTTACTATTATATTTTTATAATTATTAATCTGACAATATTCAGGTCATTAGAATAAATTAATTTCAAAAGTACTCACGTTTCAATTTGAAAATAATTTTAAATAACCGAAACCCCTAATACAGAGGTTCACGGATGTTAAAATTATTTTAAAATCTAAACTAATTTTGAAATTTGGTTATTATAGAGCTCTGGACATTATAAATTTTATAACTATAAAAAAAAAGTTTTCAATTTTTGTAGATTTTGTGATTTCAAAAAATTTTTTATTTTTCTAAAAACAGTTTTTAAATTTTTCCTCAAAAGCAAAGTATACTACCGCCTAGTGCTGTATAAATAGACATCCACTAATAATATATCTACTCAGCAAAAAAATTTCATCAAATTATGATGAGTGGTTCACATTTTATCGATGATTGTCCATTCCCTTCGTCTGCTCGACACCTTGCTTTTTCATACCCCTTAACTTGATTTGTGGGAATAACTTGATTTGTGGGAATACCAATACGGAAATTTTAAAAATTCACTTTCAGCAATCCCACAAGCCAAAGGAATTATACTTAACTTATATTCAAACAGATAGTCAAGTTGTATTACTATTGTATCCTAATGCCAAAAACTTATCTGAAATAAACGCTATACCAAAAAAATTATCAACAGAAAATGGTGATGGTTGATCTACTTAAATTCTTATGACAAGCTGGTAATTTAGATCCAGTCCAGCAGGTATACATCACTGTGTACACCAAGAAACAATTTAAAGTGGACATGGATTTGAATACAAGTGTTATTTTTAGCTACTCAAACAAGTTGTAATTCACAATGTATAACGTTATTAACACTGAACTTCATGCCGGGTGGGTATTTTCATTAATAATTACACTAGTGTGATTATACTTATGTTCATGGTTAAACTTTCAGTCAGCAGAATTACTGTTTTCCCACTTCCTAACTTTCTTTTCCTCTCCTTGATGCCCTCCAAAAATTTCCTGCAAACTTTACCCTTATTTAAACATCTCTCTCAAGCTCTAGATGTTTCTCTTACAATCATGTATGAATGTATATCAGCCACCCCTCCCTGAACTAAAAATGTGTATTTACAGTAGGGTGTTATCAACAGCATTACTTAACTAGGTAACTTAAAACACTAAATAAAGCATTTACTTGAAAATTAGTTCATCCACTCTTCCTCTTAAACCATACCATAACTCCCATTGACCTGTATTTACCACTGAAGCCTGTTACCTAGATCAGATATTTTAATTTTTGGTAAGTTCAATGACATTTTAACCTTTAATGTAAAACACAATATTTATCACTGCACACTACACTAAAAAAATGCATTTGAAGCAGTTTGGATTCAAGTACTGTATATACTTTACAGTATTTAGGGCATTACCACCTTCTAAAACAACAAAATAAATGAATACATTAGTGTGCTTTGTATAATCAGTGTGCTTTGTATAATCAGTGTGCTTTGTATAATCAGTATACAGTAGTTTTATATTCCACAATCAAACCAAATGCCTTAAACACACAAAACAAATAGACATCAAAAGGAATACCATACATGACAGCTATTTTATCCAATGTATAGGATGTCAGTTTAGTGAAATATTTTTAAATTGGCATAATTTGTTACATTACAGTGCACTGCTTTCAAAATTATAAACAAACAAAATTCCCACAACAAAATAACGAGAATGGAAGGACAATACCACTCACCTGAGGGATTTTTCCCATTGCCCAACCGTCCAGCTTCTGGTGAAAACACTGGTGACAGAAAACTGCTTGCTGTAAGTGCATATGATGGTAGTGGCTTCGGACCGTCAATGAGATGTATCAAACTACGAACAAAATACAACATTCAGACACAAATGCTTTCTTCAGTAGCACTTCACTGCATTAAGTATTTAATTACATTAAAAATCATAGTAAATTATTTAGTTGATATACAGTAGTGCTTTAAAATTGTCTGCAATTAGTTATTAGAGTAGGTAAATACTGTGTGTAATTTTCCATACAGTTTCCCTTTGCATTATTATAAAATTAATATTTCACTCAAGAAAGTTATAACAGTAATCAACAGTATTAAAAAGCATTAGCTTTTCCCTAACAGACCAGAAAATAGGGCGTAAAATGGAGGAAATATAGGTACAAGTAAGTTAATTTATTTTTGCCTATTGTTATGGGTTCAAATAGTGTTGTTTGGACGTGTAAATAGTGTATATTGGATGTAATTCATGGACAAAGGAAACTTTCTTGTGTACCTGAACATCAGTGTGGGATTTTTGTGTTTGGCAAGTTGGCTAACCTGCCTGGTAGGATCATCGATCAGCAGTTGAAAATATGGCGCCGCGTTGGTAAGGTGTGTGTCGTGTTCGGCGTGTTGTACCGTAGCCTTGTTGTGCAATCCTTTATAGTTTGTAGTTTTTTGTTCTTTTTTCGTGTGTATTAAAATTCACAAAACATTTTGGTCCTCCGTAGCCGGCTGATTTGTGCCGTTTTTCGTCGAATTGTAGTGTCGCGTCGTTTCGTTTCGGCAAGTTTCTTTGTTCGCGCGGGATCGTGTATTCCGAAGTTTTACCGTGTATTTAAGCCAAGATTCGTCTCGGTGATTATTACTACTGAAGACTGACTCTGACTGTGGTGGAGTTACAAACTGTGCTCTTTCGTTTTTGGCGTGCAGCGGCAGTTTTGCATGCACGTGTTTGGGTGATTGCTTTGTTTGGTTGACGTCTGCACGTGGTGTTATTGTCCGTGTTTCGCATTCAGAATTGTGTCACAGCCGTGCCATTCATTGTTTGATGCACATTTACGTGTGTTTTGGTTGTATGTGTTCAACATTGAGTATTTTATATATCTCTTTCTACTTCGTCGAACGGTCATTTGAAGGTTAGTGGAGTTTGCTTGTAGGCCTGAGTACAGAAGATTTGTTGCTGTGTTTGGTATTCTCATTTGTTTGAGATGGAACGCATATTTTCGTATTGTTAGCACCAGTTTGCGTGTCCTTTTGTTGTTCGTGGTGGTTTTCTTGTTCACGTTTTAATATGGCCGATAAGCAAGCGGCGCTTCTGCGTCTTCGCCTTGCCGAGAGTCGGCTGAAACGGGCTTACGATCTTGCTCAAATTGTCGGGAATGACAAGTCAAAACGTAGTTTGTTCCTAGCCACTACCCGCGACCTGTCTAAGGTTCGCGAGAATTTTGACGCAGATTATGTCACTGTGGAGCTGGCTGACACTGGCTCGACTGATGAGGCAGCCAATGTTGGTCACGTTGCACGTTTGGCTGACTTCGAGGATAAATATTACTTTGTTATGGCTACCCTTGATTCCCTCGCTGTGAGTGAGAAGGAGGATGTTGGAAGCAGTAGTACTTCGAAAATGCACAACTCTAGGGTAGTGTTACCAAAAATCAACATTCCAGTCTTTCATGGTGACCATAAACAATGGCCCAATTTTGCTAGTTTGTTTGCTA
>PNEQ01000018.1:0-28032 GCA_003012365.1 Medauroidea extradentata
ATGATAAAAGCCAAAATTCTTCAAATCATCACAACTTCAAAACAACGAACATTCTTGCTTCCATCTATCATCACAATGAAGTTTCCCTCCAATTCTAACTTGTGACTGAGAAAAGATGGCGCCAGAGAGCTTCAGAGCGGGAAATTCAAATGTGGGTCAAACCTCCCCTATGGTCAATGCTCCCCTGTCTCCCCTACAGTATAAAAATTGCAGTTATTTGGCATAGGCCTACATTAATTTGTACAGCCTTGAGTGTTATAAAGGAGGTGGCCTATTTAAATCAAATTAACTGTGATGCTATGCAAATACATACATAGGTCTAACCAAATTATTGTTAATATTTCTGTCATCTTATTGTACAGTATTTTTTCATTTATGCTTTCTTTTCAATACTGAAATAACATAATAATGTGCGATAATATACATGTACTTTTATTTTTTTAAAATTTATTTGCAATTGTTCTTTGGTCAATGTGTGAACTTGGATAAAAAATAAACTACAATAGGCCCACCTAATGTAAATACCTACAAATGATATAAAACTAATCAAGTAATTTTGGTTTGATGTAGACTAACGTAACTCACATTTAAGGTTAGACCAAATGACCTGATGATGAAAGGTTTTTTAAAAACTATTGCTTAACACAATCTCAGTTTTTTTTTTGTGAAAATAATTATGCAGAAGTAAAATAAGTTACGTTTACTTACGTCAAAATGATCTTCACAGATAAAAACAACTAATTACGGTGAAACGTCTTCATACTGTGAAGTACCTGGCCTTTTTGGTGCCCTAGTTTTTTTATTTTCCTCTTATGCATTTATTTCAATTTGTGTATAACTCAATTTATTTTGCTCACATTTTGTTCTGTGCTTAACATGTGTTTTTAAACAGCACCCAACTAAGCTAGTGTACAAACCTCCGGCTTAGTGAGTCCTATTATATCAAGGATAGGGTAGGAAGCGCTACCATGTCATTTAAGAAGAAATGTGTGTAGGTATAGCTGACTACCCAGTCTAGGCTGTTAGGGCTGCCCCCTCTTTGTAGCGTGTGCAGTGCAGAAGTGCGTCGGTTCTCATCAGAATCTAAATTAATGTCACATCAATTTATTTTTTTGTTTCATATCTGATATTACTCTAAACTTCAAGATTTGAAAGAGGGACTGTGACTCTGCGAAGTCATTTAAGACCGCTCATCAATGAACGCTGGGCCCAGCGGTTAAATATTTCCTAATAGCTGCCAGCAGCTTTTATTTTCATTGTCAGTTCTGTAACCTTATATTGTATTTTGATGGTGATCTATAGGATGTTGACGACCATTGCGGTGGGTTACTTAGGGTTAACAGGACGTGCATAATTAAGTTTGTGGGTAGTTAGTTTTTTTTAAAATTAATATTTTAATTGTTCTGTCATAAGTATGCCTTGTTTGGTGTCATTCTAATAAGGATTTAATTTGTAACATTTTATCTACGTAACTTTTTTGTGTAACTATGACGCCTTGGTTTATATCTGTAAAAATTACGTTTAGCATAAGTTGTGGCCCAGGCTAGGCGCCTGGACCCAGACATGATGGCGCCGCTCAGAAATGCGCTGGGCCGACATCGGTCTGGAACGTTCTGGTTAGTCAAGTCATTTCCGGCGGCCCTGGAATGAGCAGTGGCTCGATAACAGTATTTGACAGATTTCTGCTGAAATATTGTAATTTTGAGTAATTTTAAATTAATGTATGTACACATTTTGCGTGTATGTACACCATGTTTCCATTTCGCTTTTACATATAATTTGTAAGTTATTGTAATAATCAGAGGAGTTCCTCGCAGTGGCCGCTGTGTGGCGCTAGTTTCGGTGGTGCGCATGGGCGCGCTTACCGAAGCTCTCGCCTCAGTCGTTTCCGATCAGCACACTTGGTAAGACGTGTAAGCCCGCGCTCGCTGAAATGCGGACCAAGGCACTTAGCCAGCCGGCCAGGTTTCAGTTGAAGATTTCCGATGGCGCGAGTAATGTAATGTAAAGGCTATCAAAGTTTGACCACTACCAGTGGCCTAATTTTATTTTGTTTATGATTCGTGATGGAGGGCACAATCGGGCATGGCGCGCACTAACATAGGAACTCCTTTGTGTTGGCCAAGCCTGGCCAACTAGTTCGCACTAAGCTTTGTTTTTCATTTGTTTTGCGTGTACTCATGTTTGAGTAACCCACCGGTGGCCTATTTCATATTTTTCTTTTGTTTGTTTTGTTCCATTTTTTTTGTTGTTGCTGCAGTTAAACAAAAATGTAAAGTGCCTGAGTAAAGCCATTCATTCAAAGGAACGCTTTAAATTTGTTTTCACTTCAGTAAATCCCGCATACTTCGAACACCATGAACTTGAACCCGAGATAAGAACTCTGCTCTACCGCACGTGATGCTGCGGTAATACTGCTCCCAATTTTTTTTTTCTATTTGCACATCCAAATGAGTACAGGAACAATCAAATAGCGAGGGACCGCCACAATACCGTCGACAAATGGCGTTGAACCATTTCTTTTGTTTACATGTTTCTTGCGGGATGTTGAAGAATATTTTGTCCGGTGTAGCAGTCGAGGTGCTTGTACACTCAGGTGCATTTAAAGTATTTATGATGATTTACTTTATTATTTTCTGTTCCCATGACTTTAAACTGTAACCACTGGGAGTAAACTACCGCCACGATCCATGTAATCACAGGCGGCGGGCAAGCGCGTACTAAGGTGTGACGTCATGAGCAGTTCAGGTGCGCCAGCCGTGTTTTGGTGTGCATTCAATCTGCGATATTTCCATTTGGCCATAACTTTCACATTTTCCAACTTAGAGCTGCGATACTTTGTACGTATGAAATTTGTACCGAACTGGCTGTGAAACCATCGTCAGAAAAAAATGTGAATTTTGCTCATTGCAAAACTTGCAGAGATGATTTTAATAACACTATAGTACGAGACATCTTAAAAAATCTTGAAAAAAATTCTTCAATTTTCTTCAACAGCAGATAGGTCAAGTGGCTTGGATAAATGCAAGGTGATGTAAGAATCTACTTTCAGCAGCGTGGACTCCTGTTTATTAAAATGGTTTCAACAGTTGAGGGCAGAGGGCGTGCCGATTACGTGTTCTGTTGCACGTCAAAACAAATGGCCCCTTATTTTTGGTAAAATTTACCATTCATAATTTTAATGGGCGTTATATTTGTGACACAGGCCACTTTTGCCTCGCAGCGATACATGTGCCTCTTGCCGATCAGTACAACTGGAGCACGCATCTAGATCCTTTCTCTCGTCAGCAAGATTCGGGCGGAGAAAACTAGGATCTAGGTACCATAAATTTTGTGTGTGCCGCTACTTGTCTAGTAGAAAATAAGAATCTTTAAATCTGAAAAAGAATTAATATATAACTTTTTATTAACGCTTACATTTACGTATTTTCTTCTTCTTCGTGCGCATATGTAAAAGCGGCATTAATAATTTATTTCTTTCAATTGAGCGCTATATTTGCTATAGGGCAACAAGGTAGAAAACAACCTCCTGTACATGCGCGAGTTCCCGGGCACAAGCAAGGGGCGAAAGGGGAGGGGAGCCGCGCCGCGCACAGGTCGTTTTCTATATTGTCTCCCTATAGAAGTGGCTGAGTAGCTGGCAGCTGGCCGGGTGGCAGAAACAGCGTGCAGGCATGCTATGACCTTGCAAGGTGAGGCTGTTGGCTCAGTCAAGCGTTGACAGGTGGTGCACGGCGGCCACAGCTGCTGCTTGCTTTGTCTGCCACAGTACATTGCAAATTATTTCGGTCTCTATGCGCCCTATAAAACCACTTACTTTATACCTTCAGTTAAATATTTTTTTTGGTAAAGGATAAAATTTTTATTTCGGCAGGGATTGGTAATATTTAATTTTCCCCCAAGGTTTTGTACCTTCAAAATCATGACTTGTTTTATGTGTGGGGTTATATTTAATGGCGACAAATACAGTACAATATTGTATGTTAAATTTTTTTAAAATTTTCATTGAAGTTGTGTTTCAGAGCATACCGTCTTGACTGACGTGCAGCAGTCAGATAATTGCAGTGATTGCTACATGGTAGCAGATAAGAAAGCAACAACTCCCGTTGATAATAACCACGTCTGAGTCATGGCACCAGATAAGATAAACTAATGACTCGATCAACAATTAAATTTGACTGTCCGACTGTCTCGCCACCTGCATTATTGTGGATAATCGAGGTTCTACTGTATATTTTAATTATTATAATTCAATTTTTTTTTATATTTTTATTTTTCCTGTGCATGGCGTTAATAGTCCACCGACTTTAGAGAAGTATTAGTAATTGCCACGTACGCTTTCGTCGTAAATTCTGCTACGTTTCTGCCAGAAACCACTATCTTGATTGACACATTGGACTTCTTGTGTGCCATTCGCTTTAAAAACAACCTTGGCCACCCACTGTAACAATGAACTTCTGTTGTTCGGAAATTTCCGTTAGCCGGAATGGTTAAGGTCTTGTATATTCTGGATACAGAATGCTCCATTGTAGTATGACTGAATTTTTTTCAGTCCCTACACAAACAGTTCAACAAAGTTTTACTGTATTTGCAGCAAGTTAAATAAATACTGAAAATAATGAAAGTGAACTGAATAATGATACCATCCAATTTTGAAGTAACTAGGTAGCTAAGTATTTGAAGAGACTGAACCAGATCTGTTTGTCTATTCCAGTTTTTTAAACCCTTGATAAGCATTTTCCAAGCAGGACAACATTTTGTTTTGGATTGCTGCATTCTCATAGTACTTCCCAATTGTGTTACTTGACTGGCATTAAAATAATAACTTTTTTGCTACTTTAAGAAATATCATAGATTAATAATGTTTATCAAATAACATTTTTAACAAACACACACGTAATTTCAATACATAATTTCAAATAATGTGTGTTATTAAACCACTTATTTTAATTGTACGTACTTCTAATGTTTGTAGTATTAATGTAGAGTACTTTAAGTGTTATTAGTTTTGAAACCATTGACATAGACTGGAAATGAGGAAGGAATCATCTCTATGTCCTGTAGTTAGGAATCATTACAGCATTTGTCTTGAGTCAAGTCAGATAACTACTTATTGAAAATGAAAGTCAGAATGACCGGACCAAGAATAAATCAGAAGTACTCTCAAATGCAATAAATAAGACTAAGATGTATTTTGTTTGCAAGGTAATTGTAGTACATATTAGTTCTTGATTTCTCGTTAGGTTATTATTATTAAATTCAATACAATATTTCTGCAAAGAAGTAAAAATAGTAGGGGCGGTGGCATCAGAGTTATTTGAACAACTGCATTGAATATGTAATTAGTTTTGTTTATGTATTTACTGTATGCATGGCAGTAGCCTGATAATGTTGCTACTGTTAAAAACTGATAACCTTTTGGTGACCTTGATAATAATTTTTGCTTACTTGTATAAGCTATTTGTAGTTTCCTAGCAGTTATGGAAACTCTGTTCACATGATAGTGGTATGAATTTTGATTAGATACTTGATGTTCTGGTTTAAAACATTTTATTTTTTTGTTTAGAGTATACAACATATTATGAATTGTAATAGGCAGAGAAAATTATTTTAACTATAAATGTAGGTCTTATAGTGGTAAGGTAACTCTGGTCCATTCCAATCGAACTGGAAATAATTTTTGAAAAAATATACAACTTGGCACTAACTGCTAAGTAATTAAATACCATACTATATCAATTATCAGTTTATGTTAATATATAACTTATGTTTCAGTTTATTTATTAACATTACATGTTATTAACTTTTACTATTTATTGAAGTTTTTTGGTTTGGTATTAACAAGCATGCATTAATTCCATGCTTTCCTGGAAGCCATTGAATACAACGGAAGATAATGAGGTATGCCTAATTCCTTAACAAGCATTGTACTTTTGCATTGGCAAGTTACATGCTTGAATGATATATGAACATGTCATAGAAAGTTATGAAATGCATGTGAACTGGTGTTTGGCATCACTCTTATAGTCAGTACAATCAGTTATTTCCTTTAAATGCTTAGCTAGGTATTCAAAATGAGATTTTTTAACATACATTGTTATATTTTAATGTAAATACTACTATATACCAAAATTAAAACTTTAAATAAATTTAAATCCTGTTGAAAAAAACTGAAACTCATGTATCTTTATAACGTACAGTAGAGGAAATTATAGATACAGTCAGCCACAGAACCTAAAGAAAAGTTTCTATAGTTTTTACAGTGTTTTCTTATGTATTAATGGTAAATTTTGTCCTGAATTTGCATGCAGTTTTGCTTTTATGTTGGTAGGAATCGGCAACTAAAGGCCACATACAGTAAACCATTGTTTTATTGAACCTCCATTTAGTGGCCATCATATTTAATAGACAAAATCTGGAGTTACAAAATTGTTTTACCATTGTGTCTACATTTCACATGCAGCGTAAGACCAACCTGATTAATGTTCTTTTGTAAATGACAATCAGGTACTTGTGTGGACAGCCACGTAAGCAGAGATATTTTTAGTTGCACATCGGGGTATGTGCCTTGTCCGGGTAAGGACAATTATCTGCTTGAATATTTTATGGAACTGTCAGACCAGACTTACACAAGTTGCTGTACGTGCATGCTTTAAAGATAGTGCATATTTCTTTAAGGAATGGCTTGTGCTATAGGACAGAGAAGAAATAGAGTAACTTGGTCATTAAAATAAAAAAATTGAACTATCAGAAAATTAGAGGCTGTTATTTCAGTAGTAAGGTACAAACTGTGTTGGATGTTCGTTAAACAAAACACAAGTGGTGAAGAATTTATATGTTGAAGTATGATTCAATTTTGTACACATTTATGATTTATAAATTACCTGTACCATAATACAGTATTTATCCATATGATTTTTGCATCCCTATTTGCAAAGACCTGGTAAAGGCATTTTAAAAACCGCATTAAGTCCACATGAATCTGTTGCATTTGGTTACTCTATTTTGGGCCACTTCTGAAATTGACAAATTACACGGTGGTGAAAAGTTACAGCTGCTGTCAACAAGTTTTTCTTTGTTCTGCCTTTTTCTCCCTTGGACATTTCCATCTCAGCTAGATTATTATTTCACGAAGATGGTGCGTCTCACTTCTGTTTGTGGTACATATTTTCTGAAGTACCATTTACACCCTTTGAAAATTCCATTTGTAAGCATTTCAGGAAGAAATGTTTTATATCATTAACATATAAATACCTACAGGATGGAATGGGAAGAATTTCTACAGCGACAAACAGGTCAGCTATCAACACGTGAGGTGAGGGTCCAGCATGTGTTCAACCTCCCATCACCCATCATTGAAGTGGAATTTGCCCCTCCCCATGGATAAAAAGGGGTTGGAAGGAATCCCACTAGGTTAATGGGCTTAGTAAAATACAGCTCAGTTCTGAAACGCCATTACTATTCCAAAACTCCTAGTGACTACTCATGCGGAAGGCCAAGTAGCCCTCCAAATGAAAGAGGGGAAGGACCAGGCCATGAAGGGATATGACTCCACAGGGAGACAAGGAATGTGGAGGTGCAGTGGTGCCCCACAACAGATGTGCATCGATGGGTTCATATTAACAACCACTACAAAGACCAAAATAACCCGGAGATAACTTTGCAACACTCATTGTGTGAAATACGTTATTGAGTTAAAAATAATTTAGTAAGTATTATGTTAAGAACCACTAGTTACAATAAAAACATACATTGGGATTGGTTGGGATTGGTTATTTTAATAAAGTTGGATTTATGTCTCTTCGACAGCGAGGTAGTTAGACACAGTTTGTTTACCCAAGGACAGTAACTGAGAGAAGAATTGTTCTTCTTGGCGTTTGTTAGAAAACCATGTCAGCAATTGCCTGAAATGATTTTGGTAAACCATGGAAAACTAAAATTTATAGAATAAATTTTTCAATTGTAATGACAGAGTTATTGAAGTTATTTTTTGTCTCCACAGGAAAGTTTTTTCACATTGTATGTTACATAATTCAAGTCTGTACAACAATCCATTTCCTTAGTTACAGTAAGAAAGAGACACATTAATTTGAATACTTTTTTTAGTTGTCATAAAATATGTTAAAGGGAGCTTAATTTAAACTAGCATGTACGTATTTTCTAAAAATTTACAATATAACTTCTCTACTTTGTGGTCAGTGATTGGATGCCGTAACACCCAGCGTGTGGAGGTTAAACCCGCAGATAACAGACGTGATGTGTGGCAGTTATCGGTGTACTGATAGGTACAGTCAAATGAATAATGACTCTACACAAAAACACTCTGTCAATAGTCATGAAGTAGAGGTGCAGGTGTACACGTAAGACACTAAACAAAGTGGACAAAAGTCTCCGGGCCCTACTAATGACATAGGCTCGTGGTTTACAGGTAGCTGAAAGCAGGCACCTGTGCATGTAATGTGGAACTCTGCCTCTTATTAGAATTTTGTTCAGTGAAATGTCTTTAATATAAACCTCTAAAATATTTGTAGTTTGTAATGTAGTAATGAGGTTTGTATTACACAGACTATAAAATGTCTGTAATGGCGTGCAGTCTTCTCGCAGACGACTGTCCTCTATGAGACGTTCAGTGGTAACTGTGTCATTTTGTGACGTAATTTTAAAGATGGTACACACCTATACCTTTTCAAATATTCTGGGCCAAAATTTTAATGCCTGAAAAGGACCACAAAAACACCCAACATTTTATGCAGTGTGAAAATAATCATTACAAATATATGAAGGACCTGAGATAGGTATACAAACTTGTAACATTTTTGGACTGTTGTTCCTAGCAGAAATAACTTGTACATGCTGAGTAGTTTTAGAATAATCTTGTAATGGCTGAAGGTCAGCACACCACTATGCAGTCTGGGCAGGCAGCCACCTTAAGAACGAACAAATTTAATTTTTTGTCTTTTTCTAAGGGGAAAGAGTTACTGTGTATTAATAAGAATTTTGTATTAAGGAGGTTACACTGCCATGAATGTTTCTGAGACACATTTCACACTTAGTGTCTAACAGCTGAATTATATACGCTGTGTTTTACTTTATTCAGAATCAAACTTCATGCTAGCCGTTTGCCTATCCTGTTGCTGTAGGCATTGCATAACTGGAGACTGGATTTAGGTTTATGGTACGCTACTTTCCTGTTAACTATTTGACATCGTTTGATTATTAAAACTTGGCTACACACACCTTTCTCATTTTTGATGGTGGTTGTTACGAACAGTAAGCTTCCTTGAAACATCTATAAAGTCATGCGACAGTGCACTACCTTTACTGAAGGAGGGTTGGTGCAGTTGGTTATTGTGAATTATGTTCTATATTAACTATTATAATATTGATGTTTATGACCTGTGTAGTACTTACCATGTGTAATAAACTGTGATACTGTTTTATTTTAATACAACAAACTTTTTTATGACTTACATTTTTATGATTTTAACAAAGTTATACTCAAAATATGGCATTTTTATGCAGTATATTGATGGTTGAAATCTGGTCTGTTTGATTTGAAAGCATGCTGCTGTAATGAATTTTTTTTTGCAGGTCTTTGAAGGGACAATTGTACTTTGGAAATTTAAATACCTTTTTAGTTCAGTTTCAAGTGCAGAATTACATGTGTGTTTTATTCTACAGGGCTCTGTAAAGGCTGGTTCGATTGCTGAGGAAGTAAGTAAACTGTTTTTTTTTTGTCATGCAGCATAGAAACCTTTCTTCTGGGCTTGGTGAAGATCTCCGCTGCATTGTGCTCTTTACTCTTTCCAGCACCTTTTCTGCAGAGACTTGGTTGTGGTTAGCATGTTACTCGTAGTCTGTTAGAAAATGGTTAATGTTTTATTCACTGGATTTAGGTCTTGCCCTTCGATCAGACGTACTTTCTGTCCAGAATTTAAAATGTCACAGATGGACAGTAATGACCATAGTAACATTGTACAACTGGTCTATACAATTAATGGGTATTTTGTTCTGTGTCTCTGGTACTTGGTAGTGAAACCAAAACTGTAACCTAGGTCAACTAGGATCACTAAATTAAGTCACTCAACAAATATCCATTCTTAAGTATTTCTGTTTTTCTTTAGGTAATTATATTTCTAACCTCTGCGTGGAGAAATTGAATGTAGGGTTTTGAAATATGGCTATAGTGGAACTTCATTATAAGGAACTTGGCTGGAAAAAATTATGTTAGGTAGTTTTCATTACATCCAAAGTTAACAAAAAAAAAAGTGTCAATTTCCTATAAACATTGTGGCACTGTATCTGATACTTAGGCGGTGTTGACGTTACGTGGTAGTCGTGGGTGTGGATAGCTCAGTACTGTTTACGTTTTTTTTTATAATTATAGGTTAGATCATTCCATCTGTTTTCCCCTTCCTCATTGGCACCAGAATTCCTACAGCTTGGAGAAGATTGCAACACATGACATTACTCACCTAACCAGAATAAATTTACTAACATTGCTAAAACTTGGGAAAAAAAAAAAATAGTAAGGAAAGGTTAGATCAACAAAAATAATTAAAATTCTGTTGTGGTTAATTTTAGAGCAAATAAGCCAAAAAATAAATAAATAAACAAAAGACTCTACTTTAAAATTCTCAACTGTATTTTAAATTAAAATTTTTAAAATGAATTTGAATTTATGTACTTATATGCCCAATTAATAAGTTATTGTTCCCGGTTACTAAGTTATTGAATCACCTGACAAATTAACATCAAATAAGGCACATAGTCTGTAATCAAAGATTTAAATTGCAAAAGAAAAAAATTACCTAAATTAAAATTAGGTAGGGGGCACGTGCCGGCGCACTTCATAGCATTCTACTGTCAGTATAGTCTCTTCTCAAGTGCTAGGACTATATAAATATAACAAAATGGAAGGCATGCAGACATTCAGGATCACAATTTGAGCTTGTGAACACTTACTACAATTAAAAAAATTAAGCTGTACTAAGTTGTTAAACTCTGAAAATGTAGACACATTTTTCATCACTACTAAGCTCCTGGTGAGTGCCACTGTACAAAATTACTGCATTAAAACTTCAGCAATGCACCAATAAGCAGATAATATTTTAACAAGGTAAAGTTATGTATAAAAAAGTAGTACACTCACAAAAATAATTTACCATTAACTTACGTGCCTGCAATAAACAAATGCAGCACACAGAAAAAAAAATCAGTTATCAGTATGTACATGTTTTAACCATAAGAGTTTTGAGTTAACCCATCATTATAGGTTATTTATATTTAATTATATGTGTGGTTGAAGGTACATTAAATAACTTTTGATCAAACAAATTTTTGTTGTAAACCATACTACTCCTTATAGTGGGTAAGGTAAAGTAAGTGGGCTTTATATCTCATCAACAAGGTCATTAGAGACCGCAATACACAACCTAGTACAATGACAGAAGCTGGGAGAGGAGTTGGCCATGGCCATTGTTAAGGATCCATCCCAGCATTCGCCTGGAGCGATTTTGGGAAACCATGGAAAACCGAAATCAGGATGACTGAGCCAGGGACCAAACCCGGATCCTCAGGAATGTGAGTCCAACGTGTTACAAGTGCGCCATATCCTTATAGTGGGATTCCACTGTTTATGCTAAATTATGACCTCTCACTGATACTGTATCAGAATTTCAGGACACTCAGAACATTACACTATTTGAGATTTTAAAATGTTTGTTGCAATGGGAATTTACAATTAGAATTGATTGGTTTGTGGACATAACGCCATTGCTCATGTTTTGCTGATCAATCTTGTGTTGAATTATTAAAAAAGTAATAAAATAAAATCCCAGACGAATTGTCAGTTTTTTTTTATTTTGGCAACAAAGAATTCTTAAGGTAGAATTCAGTAGAATAGCGACACAACACACAGACACAAGTAGCACTGGATTCCCAAAATTAAAAAAGATGGAAGTAGACGAAAAACAGTGAACAGTGGACAACAAACAAAAGACAAGAGACAACACAAGTTAAAAACAATGGAAAAAATGCAACGTTTCGGGAATTGCAATCTATTCCCATCTTCAGGCTGAGGCACAGCTAGTCGGAACACAAAGATACGCATCTTATTACATTATGTTATGTACTACTTTAAATTAGTGTTTAGGGTACATAGCGTCTGATTTTTTGGTTGTAGCTAGTTTAATGAAAATTTGTAATAATAGTTACTTTTTAAATATTAATGTTTTACCTCAAATTATTAAAGCAATGTATGTTCGTAGGTACATAATTTGTTGTAATCCGAAGTTAGCAATTGAGTAAAGTGTAAGGGGTATATCAGAGTTATTTTGTAATTTTGCTACAAGATCTGAGTGCTTTTAATGTAATTATACTGTATAATAGTATTTCTTGTTGGTGTTTTTCCTGCATTGGTAGCTTTTTTACATCTGCAAATATTGGAACGCTCTTCAGATTTTCTTTTTCTGTAGATTGTACATAGAAGTAAGTAGTTTTTGTAGTTGTTTGCTCATTGGTTGTATTTTATTTGTAATGTACCTATTATTGAATGTTACTGTGGTGTGAGACATACTGTCTATGTTGTATTGGCTGTACAGTTTGCTTTTTTCTTATTTAAGTATTTAACAAGTTCTCAGTAATATCCTCTTTACTGAATTTCTCGTACAACAATGTATACTGTATCCGCTAATTATATACACAAGTGATTATAAATACCTGTAAAGTAACTTCTATACGAGATTGGTTTTTGAATGGTGGCCCTTAAATACATGCGCTTCATTCTCTCTGATTTTTTATGAATAATTTGTACAGGGTTCGTAGATAACGTGTCAACAATTTTACATGCAAAAAGTCCAGATTACAGTAGCAGTGGCAAGCGACGGAAAATGTCTTAAAAACGTTTGCAAATAATATCTCGACAAATGTCACAAATGTGCAGTAGGCCGACAAATATCTTCAGTTACGCATTGTATTGAATGTTATGTATGACTATGCAAACATTCCAGATAATATACATACCTGTATGATAGTAACTCTTTAAATTAAGAAAATTAAGTGCTTCATGAGCATATAGGTATATTCCAAAATAGTGACAAAGTATGCAATTTGTTTTGTCATAAGCTAAGCTTTAGGCTTATGACATTTTCAGTTACAATTATGAGACACATACTAAATAAATTATTCAGTTTGTTTCATATCATATTCAAAACATGAAACTTCTGTTGCCACTAACAAACTTAAAATTGATTTGCATGTACAGTTAAGAAACAGAAACATTGTTCAACGGATGAAAACAAAGGCGAACTCTTTAATGATTAATAATTCCAAACAAAATGTCTAGCAGTCATAAAATGTAACATATCACGGCTGTTATTAATTAGTGTGCCTTAACTCGCTGCTTGATGAAGTTGGCCTACACCAGCTAAACGTTGAGAAGCCACGCACTTGTGGAACAATGTGTGTTCGTCCTTTCTTATGCGAGTTGCTGGCCTCCGTAGCGTAGTCGGTTAGGCACCGGTCTCTGGTGCGAGAAATTGTGGGTTTGAATCCTGGCTCAGACGTAGCTGTTGTGTTATTCCATCCACTCACATCACCCTCATCAGCTCTTAAGACCTTCTTGTGAAAGGGACGCAAAACCATCTCACCTTACCTTTTACATGTGTCACTGTCAAGAAGCACCAACCCTCATCTACTTACTTAATACATCACAGAATATCTATAACTGTGTGTAATTTGGCCATATTTTTCATCGTACAATGTGCGACACCTTGAGTAAACTTATTTTCAATAGCAAAGCTCGCTCACAGAAACTATGAACTCTGTGATGCTGATAACATTTAGATCTGACTGCACATTGGAATCTGCTAATGAAAGAAAGTGTCTAACATCTACGGACACATTACTTGATGGCGCTTGTACGTTAAATCACACGATCAGTAGGGACCTACGTCGTTTGATAAAAAAGTTAATCAATATGAAATGCAAATATGTTGATTTCTGTTCATTTTATTTCAGTATTGTTGTATTTAAATAGAAAATACACTGAACTACATTCAGTAATTCGCTGTAAACCCTAAAAGGAGTACGGCATCTCTCGTAAATGTTGAATTATGTGCAGTAACTACTTGTAGTGATTTTTTTCGAAGGTTGCATTTTATTTTAGTGATCACTTTATCTTGAATACCTTATAAATACATATTTTGTTGTAATTTCTCACTCATTCTGTTTGAGCTGAATTATTTATTACCTTTGCAAGAATTGTTAATAAGCTGTTCACTGTAAATTAAATGCTTTAGAAGACTGCCCTGTCAAGATGCTTCAGATGTTAGCATTTGATATTTGTGAAATTTATAAATGTGTTTATAAACTGCTGTGTTTATATTAAAATGTGACAAAAAAATGCAATTTGGCTGTAAGAAAAAAATAACCAGGTCAATAAAGTGCTCATGTTATAAATAGCTGAACTTGTTTTGGTAATACTCTAGGTGGCTTTAACCAGCAGAATACTTTTATATTGCCTTTCAGATCTTTTCCATTCAGATTGGCTCTTGAGTCGTTTGAATGATATAATGGGCTCTAGAAGTCAGATGCTGAAATGAGGTGATCTTATCGATTCCTGTATGTCTGGTGGGTGTGGTTATTGTTCTACAAGGGTCCAAAAGAGCACTCTAATAACCAAAAAATTATTCTGGTCCAAGAATTACTGTGTGGACTTTGTCCTGAATATTGGTTGTGAATCTCAAATTTCTGCTTTGAAGGTTGTGTCATGGTAGGTGTTTTTAACACTTTAATGTCTTGTGTCATGATGTTCATCAATCACCTCTGTAGTCAGATGTTGACACAATTGTGTGTGAAAAGTAAACTACTAAGCAATCTACTGTTTAAAAATGTTTGGGAAGGACATCATCTCTCCCAGTCCACCGTTCCCTTCCAAACAACTACAAAAAAGAATAGTATCTAATGGATTCTACCAGCGAGGAAATATAAACATTAAGATTTTTTATTAATACTGTATTCAGAGGTTGCCATCTTTTCACTTATTTAATATTACCAAGTTAAAGATGGATCATGCTGTACATAAGTCTTATATTTTTTCATAAAAAAAAATAAATAAACATTCTGTGACATACTACCAAAACAAATATTGCTCAGTGATAATATTTATAATTTACGAACTTTAAGATAATGTCTTCAATTCACTTTAAGGTCATGCTCTGTAATTTCTACTTTTTTTTATAGCTATTTAAATTTTTTATGTCTAAACAAGAGCTGATAACAAAAATCTGTCTGGCAGTTTTTTTTAAGTACATCTCTCCATGTTGGCTGATTTTTTCAAGGCAGTAAATACTATGATTTTAGCTAATTATGTAATTAATGAAATTCTGGTTGATTAACTTTTTAGTCAAAACGTTATAAGTTCTTGTTTTGAAAAAACTGTACAGATTTTTAATATCTGCTCTCGTTTAAGCTTAAAAAAATAATTATCGCAAAACAGTAGAAACTAAGAGCATGGCCTGAAATGATGCACAGGTGCTGATTTTCCATGTGTATTTAGCATTTTTTCGTAGCCTCTGTCATAAGTCCCTTTACTTTCATCTTTTTATAGGAAATTGAAACCTTCAAAAAAGTTTTTAGGAAATTTCGTCCGTATTAACAGTTATCTCTTTACTAGATCCATGGACATTTGGTTTCTTTCAACCAAGCAATAGTTTTTCATGAGGCTGATATTTTTTTGTTACAGACTGCCAGAATATTATTGAACATTTTTCTTTGCTTTGTGATAAAAGAATTTTACTTTGCCTTGTGATAAAAGAATTTTACTTCTGAACAGGCCATCTGTGTATAATTTTGTCAGTCGAAGGAAGCAGAGACAGCCATCAGGTGCGGACATAATACATTGTATGTCTGAACTCAACACGTAACGAAATCAGTAAATTTTTTCAGTGACTGAGTGTTTGCTGCTGAGTAATCAAATAGACTGTATCCTTGATAACAAAACTTTCAACATCTTAAAATATTTCAACCCATGTATTTTATAGTATTGTTAATGACATGGTAGTTGGCAGAGTTTGCTGTAACTCCTAATGAACTTTCCTTTTTAAGCAACGCAAAACTGTACTGTTCTTGTCATAATACACAGGTGCATTATAAACACTTGTCACATCTGGTTAGGAATAATAGGAAAGGGGTGGGTAGTTAGTAGCTAGTATTTCCATGTGCATGAGGCTTGAAGTGGGTGAGCTACAAAACAGCCTATAACAGCAGACTCCCCCTTTCTGACAAGTGTCGATCAGACTAGCCGAGCGAGAATGTCGTTGGGCAAGGAATGAGATTCCCACAAAATTTAGGGATGGTCGTGAACACTTACCTTAAAATATAGTTTCTAGCAGTCGGCGCTTGGTAGCGGATATGTGCTTGGGCAGGTGCCACTCGTCGCAAAGTCTCTGTATAGGTCTGGCTTTCGGCTTTATTAGCAACTTCAGAGGGCTAATCAAGAGTTTCCTCAGTCGTTGATGCTCCCTGAGAATTTTGCCAATGTACGGGGTTCCGTTTGTGTTACTACTACTGTTGGGCTGGTTTGTATACTGTTTGCACAGTTCAGGGAGTGTAGGTGCTTCGCCTGGTAGTGGTACAGCAGTAAGAATAACCCGGCTTAAGTCTGGCTGAGTTTGTCTACACTCATCCTTCCTGAGCCTAACAGCTTTGAGTTTACTTTCCTCTTTACTACTAATGTCGTCGGGATTAAGGTAAATCTCCAATACTTCAGACATTGAAAGAACAAACTAACACTAGATCCAAATTAACAATGATGTATTGATCTTTGCACAAGTATCTGCAGAAGTATTTTCGCTGATTACAAATAATGAAACACGAATATCTTACAGTCAGATCGCAGTTCAACTTTACACACTTATAAGTCACAAGATACTGGGTTACAGTTTGCGTGGCACGGATTGGAAAAGGATCCATTGGATCAAAGATGGCCGGACTTCCAGTCATATAGAGAGTCTATCTCAGAGTAACATGCAAGATGTGTGAGATTGTCTGATACTCGTTAAATCCAAAATTGTGCGCAAGGTTACTGTCGGCGCCACTAGGCATACCTTGACACTTGATAGGAGGTAGGTAAGAAATGGTCTTAAGGTGAGGATTGTCACCGCTGGCGACACAAGGTAAGGTTACACACAAGTAGGTCTTTTTAGACGTCATCCACTTGCGGCAGATTGTTGTGTGTGGAGCTGGAGGGGCCTTTCGGACGTTGCCCAACAGTGTGTACGAGGGGATGGTAGGGTAAGGTAAGGGTTATCTGAAAGGCCTTTCGGACATCACACATTCAGTAGGTGTCAAGGTGTCCCGGAGGCTAGTCTGGGTCTTTGACTAACTAGTGGGGCTGTAGACCCTCCTTATTCCCAGACTCCAGGGGGTCGACCAGGGTGGGTAGCCTCCCGGAGTGGGGAGTAGATAATGTTACCCTGGCGAAAGTGGGCTGCAGAAGCAGGTAGGCCAACTAACCTGCAAGAAAATATGTTACATGGCATTATCTCACAACAAATCATTCACAAAAGTCATGATTCTGGTTTATAAAAATTTGAGCATAGGAAAAATATTAACAGCAGCAAATAGTAGCGGGAAAACTCCATCAAGTACTAGTATGAAAAACAAACATCCTACTTTCAGTTAAGAAAAAGTGTAAGGCAAATTGCGGTTGAACGCAATATAATTACAAAAAACAATGACGGCGCAAATGCAATGCGTCACACTATATACATTTATCTGGTTCAGGTGAAGCCACTGATTGGACTCTTGTTACATGATACACTGCATTGAAAATGTCTTTGTAAGTTTCTTTGAGATTATCATTAAAGTCCATAATGCTTTGTTTGCTTCTACAAACTTTTTTCACTGCAATCTCAAAACAATTCATTCACACACGATATCAATTGTTAAAAATTTCTATCTTGTAGAAACCCTACCATGGAATATTGTACACTTCAAACAAGTCAGGTAAAATATGTAGTTTTTAGATATTTTTTAGGAAGTCAAACAATTCTTCATAAAATTCAATAATTGCAGTTATGTGATTCCTTAAATCATCTTAATCAACGTAATATACCAAAATATTGTATTTACAGATACTGCAACAAGTGTCGTGTGATAGGTTATTCCAGAGAAACTTAATATATCCACTGACGTTGTTAACAAAAGTAATGAAAACAGCCAAACAGGTTTTCGAACTATAGTCTGACCACATTTGCCTGAAAAAGGATGGATCTTCACTTCCAGGCACCCCTGAAAGTATTCTATAATGTACATTTTATTGCTCTCCACAGCCAGCAGCCCAACCCGTCAACAAAAGAAGTGTGTGTTTAGGCCTGAAGAGGCTTTTCGAGATTGGATAACAACGAAAACAGTTTAGAGGGGTTTGCTGCCAGTAAGGGTTTGGATTAGCTGTGACAATATTGCAATGTCTTTAACAAAATATTGTAGTAATGTCCTTGCTGTTTGTCACAAGCATATAAGGGCCTTAGACTGAGAGTGGTAAGACTGTTCACAATGTGCAGGGCTCTGTGAAAGATGCTCCTGTGACAGAAGAGGAACTTGAATCTGCACAAGAAGCTTGGATAAATGGATCTGCTCGAAGACCCAAGCCCAAACCCAAGACTGTGCCTGTGTGAGTAAGGTTATTGTTTTTTTTGAGTAGTACATACTTTGTTATTTTGTTTAGTATGTTACTTTTAATATGTACACCTGAAATTAACAGTCGGAAGAATTTACTGAAGTATTCCTGAAAGGGTTCTTATGTATTTATCACTTATTTCTACCAACCATACTTAAAAAAAATTTATTTACAAAATAATATGTATCTTTTAGTTCATTAAATTTCCTAGGCATGTATTCATATCTTAAATTGCTGCTGATTTATAAAGAAATAAGCTTGTATAGTAGGAAACTGTAGGTATTTATTAAAAGTTACAAGGATATACTGTGTAGAGTTACATTTCAGTATGTTGGTTTAAAAATATCTGTGTGAAGCTTGTGTACATAAATAATATTTTTGTACAGGTATTTTTTGGTGAATAATTACATTTTGTGAAATATTTGAATTATGTCTGGGTATTGTTTTTATTCTTCAGTTTACCAGTGGCAGGAGAACGTAATGTATTTGTCACCTCTGCTCTGCCGTATGTTAACAACGTTCCGCATCTTGGAAACATTATTGGTTGTGTGCTGTCAGCAGATGTGTTTGCACGGTCAGTACAGTTTTGCTTCTCTCTAGATTTAATTGTAGCATTCAGCCATACAGTTGTTGGGTGTTCTGTCATTAAAGTACAATAATAGAGTGAAGTTTTAGTGTATTATTGTATGTCCTATTTGCACTTTACTTTTTTTCTTTCAAATTTTGCATTTGTATAAACAAGTTGCTGGAAATAGGGTCGTGTAGCAGCAATAGTTAAATATGTCCACCATATTGAGCCACGTTATGTACAGCCAATTATCGATTATCTGTGCTAATCAAGGGAAGTGGTATTGCCAAAAATGAAAGTCACAGTTGTTATAATTTGCGTAGTCTGTGGAAGTTGCATTAACAAAATTGCAAATTTAAAATAGAGTAAATTTCATATAATCTCAGGTGTTTTGGATTTTTATATATAATCAGGATTTTCATGAAAGCCACTGTTAATCTGCGAAGCGGATAATTGAGAGTTGGCGGTACTCCCGTTTTAATTTTAAGTGTATGTACATACTTGAGAAATTTGACCATGCAGATCTCAATTTGGGTGTGTAGCTGTGTGCTTGACAGCCTCATAGTTTTTTGTATAGTGGAAACGAAACAGTATTTGTATGTTTATAAACAACATACTGACGAAATAAATAAACCTACCACACAGATGTTTTCCAGGCTATGACTGTTTTATCGGTGGGTTATTTAAAAAAGTCTTCAGCGAGTTTTACTGTAAATGTTTGCAAATTGCACGTCCTATGTTAATATTTTGAATGTGAGTTTTGTATTCTTATGTCCTTACTGTGTGATTTAATTGAACATTTGTGTAAACAGATTTACTGCTTTCAGTTTTACATGATTGTAATATTTAATTGGTGTTCCTGAATGAAATTTAAGTTTTTTAATTTATTGGCTTATCACCTGTTTATATGAAGAGTAGGTTAACTATGCTAGTATTGATGTGTTGAATTTTGTATGTTATGCAACTGTTGTGTGCTTTGCATAGATTCTCTCGTCTGTGCAATAACAATACGTTATATCTGTGCGGCACGGATGAGTACGGGACTGCGACAGAAACCAAAGCGCTGGAAGAAGGCCTGACTCCTCAACAAATTTGTGATAAGTATTTCAAGATCCACGAAGCCATCTACAAGTGGTTCAACATCAGTTTCGACTTGTTTGGCCGCACGTCAACGCCAGAACAGACTAAGTGAGTGTGGTTTTGTGTTGAGCTGTGCATAATGTTGTCATTTGTTGTTCCTTTACGGTTTGTTATGCTTGTCATTTTACAGGATCTGTCAAGAGTTATTCCTCGAACTCCACCAAAATGGCTACACATCTACACAGTCCATGGAGCAGTTGCTGTGTGAAAATTGCAACAGGTGCGATGCTTCCGATTGTTGCCCAAGTTTTTTTTTTTTTTACAAATAAGTTCAGAAAAAATTTGTTAATCAGCTCTCAGGAATCCGTGCCTTTTTGTTCTTTATTCTTTGCACAGGAAAATATATCTGTTCCTTTTTTCTGAGTTCCAAAGTACGTCATTACAAACCATTTTTCCTAATGAGAATTTTTAAATTGTATACTTCAATGCTCAGAAAATAAGCTACACTATCAAAATTCACAATAAAATAATAAAAAAAAAATAAGATAAACCTGAATATAAATGGAAGCAAAATAAGTTCAAATTTTGTCTGTTTTACAATATATGACATTCTGTATAAAATGTTTAGTATCACTTTTATTTGCATTAAAAGTGAAATGTGTTGTGAAATGTCACTTGCACAATATTTTTTTGCCTCTCACGAAATCTGGATCCCTTGGTTTGGTTGAAAAGAAATTCACAATTAGTTTCCGTACACCTAAAAACATTAGTTCTTTTATCCCGTAAACACTTTCCGCAAACTATTGGAGTTCTAAAGGAATTGAAATTCACTTTCCAATCACAAGAGAAACCTTACTTAGTGTTGTACAGTATTTGTAAGAAACTTGGCCATTTCTTTTGCAATGTAAAATTTGCAACAGAAATTTTGGAGTTTACTTTTTAGCTGCACTGCAATTTTTTTGCAAATATTTTATAGTACAGTAGTGCTTTTCTTTTTAGCAATATCTCTTTTGCAAACAATGTGCTCATAATAAGGTACAACACTTGAACTGCCATGTAAACAAAGCAGACCACAAGAATTTATGAAAAGTAACCGGTTTGAGTTAGCTCAGTTTTCTTGGTCATGTGACCAGGATGTTTGATACCAGAGGTAAGGTTAATTTTACTTCACTTTTAGAAAGCTCAGTGTTGTTTCTTTTGGAAGGTGACTACTGTCCGTGACAGAAACGAGCGGCCCTGGACATGGGAGAGATGGCGCTGGATTGACGTCGGAGAATGCCTGGGGGAACTGGTTTAAGTAATGTAGTTTATTAATACCTAGACAGTGAAGTAGTCATGCGCGCAAACATCAACACCGTGTTATACGTTAAAGAATCGGGTCGCCGCAAACCTTCCAGGGCCGCTCGTTTCTGTCATGCACAGTACAGTATTCCCACTGCTAGCTGGACTGGTGTCTGTAAAGGGGTTAAACTCAGCAGTTGTCATTTCTTATTTAAAAATATTATAATTAATCATTGACAAAACTTTCATGATTTTCTATTTATTCACGTAAATTTAAAAATGTGAAATAACTTTATTTTGTTATTTCTCACTTTGTATTTGCTCTCTAACCAAGCCTTCTACAACTTATGGTGGAAATTTTCTCTTGCCAAACACATTCTTAAGAAGTACCTTCTTAACCTGTAATAGAATTAACCTTTCCAAAGGTAAAAATGTTGTGATTAAATGCATTCAAGCACCGAACTTGGTTCATGTTTTGATTCAAGCAAACTTTATTCAAGTCACTTTTTAAACAAATGGAATTGAAATTTAACTTCTTCCAGGCTAACAGAGAGGGAATTTTCTTAAAACACCTCACAGAAAATGAAAAAATGAAGACTTAGCAAATATGATTAGCAGACTACTAGCACTGTTAGTTCACCTTTCTGTCACTTTGCTTCAAGCACCTTGATATGTCGTGGATCATTAACTCGGGCCATCAAAATGTTTGAATCCAATAGTTTATTCTAATGCACAAAATTTTTTTGTGACATTTGAGCTCACTGTAAGGTGGATGGGCACCTGGCCTCTGTTATATTTTCCTTTAAAATTATGTGTATAGATGTGTCACTGCCTATTGTGGTGTGCTAAACACAAGAGTTAGCCTATTGATAGTTTTAGTGAGTTTTGCTTAAATTAGGATGATAAATGTGAATTTAACTATTTTGTTTTAAACTGTATATGAATCTGTTCATCTAGGGTATTACAACACTTTATTCTTTTGTTAGTACCGTGGGGTCGGATTTTGTCTAGGTAAGAATTTGTTGTGAAGTTTAGATCTTCAAAGATTATTCCTTTTTTTTTTTTTTTTTGTTATAAATATATTGTTATTGTAACATCACACTAAATTTAAAAAAGCCATATCGAGTTTGGTATCAAACAAAGCAGCATTTAATTTCCTGAAGATTATCTAAATCACTTTCTTTTGTGTTATGCATCTGTTAAAGTTTACTAGCGTTAATTTAAATTGGTGTGCCCAGGAGGAAGTGATGCTCATTAGGGTAGCCGACAGGCTGGCGCCGGCAAAGGCTGGGCTGAGCTGAAGGGAGCACAGCCAAATATGGTCACAAATGTGCTGAGTGGCTGAACTGCTACTCTTGTTTTGGTACTCTTCCAGGGAACTGACTGTATCCAAACTAAGCATTGTCAACATCTAATTGTAAAGCAATGTAAAGATGACTAGCCGCGGGACGTTGGAGTAATTTGTAAAGATGGTTTGGCACGAGGGAACGTTTTGCCCTGGCGGAGGGTTGTTGGTAGTGACGCGCCGGGGTAGCAAGGTGCGGTGCCAGAGGGCACGAAATGTTAAGTTCGTTGTTGAAAAGGACGAGACGGTCATCTAGCTGGTGATTTCGAAAAGGGATAGTGCGGTGCAGAGGCAAGTGCGGCCCTCTCCGCCGAGTTTGGAACAGTTTAGTTGATTGCAATAGTAAAAACACTTGTTGAAGCTAGCGGTAACGGACACGGAGATTCGGATCAAGTGAGACTGGACCGACTTCATTTTTTTGTTGTGCTGAATGCACTCGGGGAACATTTCACACGGGACCTCAGCTCTGGCTAAAAGCTAACTTGCGTCAACACTCAGTTTTTTTCTTTCAGATCTGTTGGGAAGCCTATGTACAAGGTGCTGTATTTGGTGAAAAAGCTTTTTGTTATAAACTGGAATAAACCAACCCAAGTAACTGAAACGAAAGGACTTGTGATTTCAACAACAATTAATGCAATCCCCGATTGTAATAATTAGGAACTCTACAGAGCTATCCGGCAACAATAAAAATAGATAGCAGGTACATCAGACTGCTAAGAGACGCATTACATCACTTCCTTGCATTGTCATCAATACGTTTCACACACTTAGTTTTTGTAGCAACCACATCACACCACCACTGTTGTAATATATTGTTTACTCACCAAACAATTTATTACAGCGAGTGATATTATTGGTGTAATAACTAACAATTGTGTACACAACCGTGTTTTTTTTCCTGAATGTGCTTTGATCCCAAAGGAATTTATGGAAAATGGTGTGTAATTACGGAAAATTGTGTGTAATTCTGAATATGTACACACCTATATACATTACAAGCTGTACGTATAAAAGGTATTCTTTGTGCAAAATGTAATTTTGCCCTCTTTTCCATTCTGAATACGTATGTTGACATGATGTAAAGCTCTGTTATAATCACTTTTTTGGCATAAGGCGTTATGCCACTGCAAAGGTGTCTCCAATGGGTATCTGGAAACCTTGCTTCTATTCATTGTGTTTTGTATCTCTTGTATAAGGTGTTAACAATACATAATAATGCTATCCACTTTTTTATAAGGAGGCCCCTTCTAGATAGTTTTATAACTGTGAAGGGTTTTTTTCTGTCTAGGTATTCTGGGGTGTAGCCAAATCATCCTTTAAAATCTGCTGAGATTGAGGTAATATAGTATTCTTGAAAAAAAAAAAACAGTTTTTTTGAACTACAGTGAATAAGATACAATATCTTCACCAGCATTCAGCAGCTAAAATTTTTTTAACAAATGTTAAAAAAAATAGCTAATTAGTTTATCTGTCTGTTTTGAAAACGTTCATATAATTTTAGTTCCTAGGATTTTATTATTGTTTTTATTATTATTATAACTTAGGCCTGTTTGTCATGTTAGTCAAATTAGGAGTTTCGTACGTGTACAGAAACATCAGCAGGACTGGATTTGTTAGAAAATTTCCAGGTAATGTATGTGTAAAACAGCACATGTTGTTCAGGTACCTTGCAGATAGATTCGTGGAAGGTACGTGTCCCCTGTGTGCTTATGAAGATGCTCGTGGTGACCAGTGTGATGGGTGTGGTCACTTGATCAATGCTACTGAGCTGAAGAGCCCACGGTGTAAGGTGTGCCAGAACACTCCTGTGATACGGCACTCTGAACAGTTCTTTATTGAGCTTCCTAAGGTGTGTATGATTGTGTGTGGTAGCTATTTATTGCTATTTGTTACGAAGATAATTTGTGTGTTAGTACAGTCAACTCTCAATTATACGACCCCAAGAATAACGACCCTCTCGAAATAACAACCCTTTTTCCAAGAACCATGGAGGGAAAAAAAAAAGTGCAAAATATTTTTAACTGAAAGAAAACAGCAGAAAAATGCATTGCATTTATTATGGCCACAAATTCTTGCAGTTATTTCTCGAAAACTGTACTGCTGCACACTGGGTGTTTGTTCTAAAAAAATACGTTGCTGCCCCCTTCCTCCTGCGCGACGCGATGGCCAGCCGGCCGGCCCGAATGCCTCTTTCCATCCCTCTGCCATCAGCGACACACCCGCCTCTTTCCCTCCACCCGGCCAACCACTCCAAACGCTCACCTCTTTTTCATCATGTGCACGCTGTAACTTTTTTGCCACTGCTTTCTCGTGCCCTTGGATACGGTAGTCTGTCTTTGTGCCTGTGATATTACGATTGTACGTCGTGTTTATTTAAGCTTTATGACGTTTTCCATTTTGTTAACTAAATGCTATTAAATATAATTACCATAATGTCATTTAATGATTTGTATACAGCAATGTTTATAAATCATTATTCTTTTAACAAGTGAAAGTAGGACAGTTCATAATTGACACTACCAAACGTTGGGTGCATGTCTTAGATATGCGTGGCATAGGTTTGTAGGACACTTGAAAACAACGCACACACACGCAATCGACTCGGCCGTAAATAACAGCTGTGGATACACTTGTATACGTCAGTGAAAAGAAAATGTGAACCATCATTGTGTAGGTTTAAAGTTATTCTGTGAGTGCGTTATCCAAGTTTATTAACAATGATCAACATCTTTATGTTTGTAATTGTTTACTGTTGGTGAAGAAATTGAAACTAAAGTATCAAATCCCTCTCCATGCACATTGGTGAAGTGTATAAATAACTCGCGCTAAGAGTAAAATAATTTTACAAACAGATTATTTTCACACGGTCGGCCGAGCTAGAAAGCGAAAGAACTAAGAAACAAAGGGAGTAGTGTTATCGTCACGTCCCATCTGCTGAGCGAGCGAGCATCGTGAGCTGTGACTAAGTAGTGGTCAAAAGTGGCACAGGTGACGCAGCAGACACGTCATTTATGTTGTTTTTGAGCTAACCAGTTTCCAGATAGGTCCTTGCGCACACAAATTATTGTACACGTGTGTGTGATCGCTCGCTGCCAAGAAGATGTCCTACGAGGCAAACAGCTTTATCAAAATGTATGTTGTGCCAACTAGAATTACCATTGCCGGTGAAGTTTGTGCCTGATATGTCGAAGAAAAGTCGTTGATGTCAACCAATGTATTTGCCTATTGAAATAAATTACTACTACAATCAACAACAGAGTCCAGAGTATCATTTATTCAAAATACGTCATTCTACTGAAAAATATTACTACCGTTATTTCAATAAACTTTCTTGCGACTTTTTTGCAAATAACTTCCGAAAACTGTCGTTGTGGGCGCAAGAATCTATATTGTCAGCTACATTTTTTGCTTAATTTTGAGCCAAAGAAAGGTCATATATCCGCTTCCAGTGTTTCTGTTTATTCAAAATACTTCACTCTGCTGAAAAATATTACTGTTTCAATAAACTTTGTTGCTGTATTCTTGCTAATAACTTCCAATAACAGTTGTAGCAGGCGCAGGAATCTATATTTCCGGGGACGTTTTTGCTTAATTTTGAGCCAATGAAAGGTCATATATCCGCTTTCAGTGTATCTATTTATTCGAAATACTCCACTCTACTGAAAAATATTACTATTTCAATAAACTTTAGTGCGGCATTCTTGAAAATAACATCCCAAAATGGACGTTGCGGGCGCAAGAATTTATGTTATCGGCAACGTTTATGATTTATCTTGAAATAAACAAAAGGTCGTAGATCCACTTCGTTGGCATACCGGTAATTTTAAAAATAATGTGTTTGCTTTTCAAAATAAATGTATATAATTTTATTAATACATGTAATTTTTGCGCCAAAGAGGAGTGAACGCTGATTTAATGATAAAGAATGGTAAATGTCGACATTTTAGAGGTCGGGGATTGCCGAAAATTTGTCAAAATTCTAATAACCACCCCTCCGAAATAACGATCCTGTTCCTGGGAACCGTGAAGGATTGTTAAATTGAGAGTTGACTGGAAAAATGTTACCCACAAAGTTATTAATAAAAAAATATAGTAAATTATATGTTGAAATTATGTGCTTGTACACTTCAGTATAACTGTAAAAAGTAGCGACATTGAAAACTGAAAAATAGAGCAAATTGCAGTTAAATACTTGTAAAAGCATGAAAATTCATGTATATACGTCGAACCTCTATCTATCGTACTCGCATGTATCGTTTTCCCGCATGTATCGTAATTTTTTAATGGTCCCGACGTAATTCCTATTATAACCAATGATAACAATGTCCAATGTGTCGATTTTCCAATTATCGTTTTTCCCGTATCTATCATACAAATAAGAGTTCCCCGCCATTGTAAATTACAGTGGAACCTCGTTGCATCGTTCCCGTTTCTTTTGTTTTCCCGCATCCATCGATCGTTTTTCACGGTCCTGACAAATTGCCTATATAAACAATGTTAAATAAACCCACACGGATCGTTCATATATGCATAAATTTCCCGCATCGACCGTTCAGACATTCTCACCTACAAAATTAAAAAGTTAACTTACATTTTACGTTTTCATATCACGCTCGTATACACTTCTCGAAACAAACAGGCGTAAAGAACTTAACATAACCGCACAAGGCACACATTTACCGTTGTCAAAAATACGGACGAACGTAATATGTTCGACTTGTTTTGACTATAAATTTCACCGTTATTGTTTGAAATATGTTAGGCAGTCCATCTTATTGTAAGAAACGTTTTACATACTGCAGGTTGTGTGTGTAAACACAAACATTGCCGTATTTTCAGTAAACGAACAACAAACATGTTGCCACCAACAGAAAAACAATTTTTTATAGAGGAAATATTTTTTTTATGTTGATATCCAAATTATTTTCAATAGATTTCGAACACGTATATTGTACAAATTCATTTTGTTCTATTGTAAATATGCGCTTTTACTTTTACATTTCCGTAAAGTTTAGTGAATAAATTGCAGTAACGTCAAGAATTTTGGGAATTTTCTTCCGCCATTTTGTGCACTTC
>PNEQ01000020.1:0-22342 GCA_003012365.1 Medauroidea extradentata
ATAAGCTAAAATTACTAAAACTCAAAAATTAGCCAAAATACAAGAAAAAGTTATATCAACAAAAATAATTAAAATTTTACTGTGGTCAATTTGAAACCAAACAAGCCAGGAAAATAATCAAATGACTCTACTTTAAAATTCCTTGACTATATTTATATTGAATTTTGAAAAGGTGAATTTAAATTAACATGTCCCCAATACTAGGTTATTGAATTCTGTTGCATCATACCGGACACCTGACAAACTCACCCTGAAAATGGCATATAGCCTGTTAAGAAAGATTTACATATAAATTTAAATAAGAAAATAAAAACACTTTATAAATATTTAAACAAGATGGGGAAGTGGCTGGACACTTCACAATAGAAGATTCATAAAAACCACATTTTGCCCCTTTTTACTGCTTAGGGGTTGAATATCAAAAAATCCTAAAACTACTTTTTGGGTAATTACATAAGTGAAAACTAACTCTCTATCCCGAAGGATTCAATAGATATCAATAGTAAATCAGAAACACATATAAGGTCTTTTCACCCCCTTAAATGTTGAATTTCGAAAAATCCTTAAATTGGCTAATATGCATTTTTATGTGTGTCCTAGTAAAGTAAAAATTACGATGATAGGCCGTTGGGTTCGAGCTCTATGGACGTTCCTTTGGAAATAAATTTACCCCTTAGAGGTTTAATTTTGAAAAATTCCTTCTTAGTGCTTGCCTACAACCTGAGGGGAACACACACAAAAAATTTCACAATTCTAGGTTCAGTGGTTTGGACTGCAGTTTGAAGTGTCAGTCAGTCAGTGTTAATTTTTATATCTAGAAATAAACAAGAAATACACAAGTTATCTACAGTCCGTGTTAATATTACTCAACCAACTTCAGTTGATTTGATAGTATATCGTCAAGTTGGGACAATTTTGACTGCATGGGTAACATTGACTGACCCAAAATATTTGTTTGAGACCATTTATTGAAGAAATAAATACGTGTAAGTAAGTATTTAACCGCCTTATATGCGATCAATTCAGATAAAGATTGCAATTTCTTAACCAAAAAACTTAAAATTAAATATTTTGAGTCGGACAAAGCTACACCCACCTGTACTTGATGGTACCAAAGTAAGTTAAATGGCTTTACAGTTTGTCAACAGCGAGGTCATTAGAGACAGTTACGCACAACTTGACAGAAGGACAGTAGCAGAGGTGTCGGCCATGACCTTTGTTAACGGACCATACCAGCATTCGTCTGGAGCTGTTTCGGTTAACTATAGAAAATTGAAATCAGAATGACTGGAGCAGGGGCTCAAACAAAGTTCCTCCCGAATGAGAGTCCAAAAAGTTACCATTTCTCCACCTCGCTCGGTTGACGGCACAGAGACTGCGTAAAACACGTCAATAATACCACCAGGTAAACTTAGTGTCAATCACATTGAAATAAAAAGAGGAAGTTTTGAGGGAGAATGTGTGCGAGTCAGAGATTTGCCTTGTGTTGTAGATCGCTGCAGAAAATTAATACATATAAGGTATGAAAATACAATTGTTAATGTAGAGGCCAGTACAGATCTATTGTTTTCTTAGGTGCTGTGAATTTGTGAATTGCCTGTTCATGTGTACAGCATTAAAATTTTTCCATCTAAAATTTTTTTGGTATAATTTGAATTATATTTTTAATTATTTGCACCCATAATACATACTACAGTGTATACGTAGTGGGTCGTAGTTTACTAATTAAAATCAAATAGATTGTTATCCACAGGTCTCGTACATTGAAAACAGACCATTTCAGTTTCAATTAAGGTAAAAAATACTTCCTCATATATTTTCAATATTTCAACACGTTATAATATTCTAAATTTATTTTAAATTATGTTAATAGTTTTTATGTTTTAATGTAGTTGTCTGTGTGTTGTTTAGTGGAAGAAATGGCAGTCTTGCCTTAACTACACCACCAAAAACTAAGCCAAATAAAATAAATAGTTATGTGCCACTAGATGGCCATGAGTCAGTACCTAATATAGTTCATTATTCAACCGTCGATAACCAAGTCGATTGAAATCTTCCAGTTTTTCTAAATTATTATTATTTAAATTAATATTACATACATATGCATACATGTGCACCGATCCGTTATGTTTCCAAATACAAATTTATATTACGGGTGTAACATCCAGTCACCCTTATTTACATTTTACATATTTGTATTACTATCTATTCAAACATTTAATGATAAATATTTTTTTTTCTCTAAATTTATTAACTATAAAATACTTTTTACTCTTACATTACAAATTTCTTTGTTTTATTAACCCATGTCAATAATTTGGTTTATTTTCAATTGTTCTGGCATTCCAAAACTATTTTTTTAATTTAGCTGATCAGATGCAATATAAGAGCTCTTACAGTACATATTTCAATAATAAACTTTTTAGTCACTACACAGGCGCGTTAGTGCATAAATATGGTGAATGTTGAAACCACTTCGTAGCATTGAGTTCCCTCTCTTTCCTTTAGGTTTACATACTCTTCGGGCCAAGGTATAAAATATTACGTTTCATATTTCTGAAAAATTCCATGTTTTATAATATTTGGGATACCAAGTAAGCTATAATAAAATAAGTTACATGCATGCAAGGCATGTTCAAAACGACTGCCTCACCTTTAGGCCCTCTCTGCCTTAATTAAGAAAACATTTACACTAAACCTTAGAATTACACTACCTACAAAAAGTCTTTGTTGTAGGCCTAGGCCTAAATGTTGACCTATGTCCTAGAGCAGTAAACCCTTATTTCCAATACATTTCAAGAAAACATTAGCTATATTCAATATGCAGGTTTGTGTCAACATCGTAACTATCATTAGAATTACTTTTGGAGTTTGAAATGCTCATATATTTACATTCAAAAAAATATCTTATTTAGAGGCATGTGGCCTTGGGAGTTTCAATGTTCCTAAAATGCTGAACATATGCTAATCTTAAGCCACACTTAATAAAATATGATCAGAGACAAAAATACCAGCAAATTAAATGTGCACTTAGGCTGATCTTCGCAACAGTTCAAAGTATGTCCTAGAAACATTCACGTCACTGCCTGCAGATTTGAACGTTTTTGGTTGTATGCTTTCAGGACAGTAAAAAAATAGTTTTGAGGCTAAATTTATGCTTGTGATTGTGCATCTTGGCACAAAACACCACTTATTATTAGTCCGACATTCCGATGAAGGGCGCACTACCACAATTTTCATCACCATTTTTCTATTTTTTATTTGTACCAGATATTTTTTTTCTTATTTTAGACACAAAATGTGACTTAATTTGGCTGTTATGAAATTTTTTTATCTCTCATAGTTTTCGCATAATGGCTTGTTAAAGTCATATTTTGCATGTTTTCATTTTAAGGACTACACTTAAACCAACTGATATACCAAACTAAAAAAAAAAATCACAGTGCATAAGGACATTGCAGGCTACACTGCCATGTTCATAAAAAAAAAAAAGAATAACAATTATTTGTATTAAAAAAATGATTGAATTTTTAAAATTTTTAATTTCAGTTTCGGCATTTATTTTTATGAGCATGACATTGTAGCCTGCAATGTCTTTATGCGCTGTGATTTTTTTTTAGTTAGGGTATATTTGTTGGTTTTAGTGTACTCCTTAAAACGGAAACATGCAAAATATGACTAACAAGCTATTACGCAAAAACTATGAGATAAAAAATTCATAAGAGCCAAATTTAGTCACATTTTGTGTCTTAAATAAATAAAAAATATCCGGTACAAATAAAAAATTGTGATGAAAATTGTGTTAGACCGCGCCCTGAACGCTAGTCGCTTAGACAATCACACTTGCACAACTGCTCAGCTTACTGCTAGCTTCTTGTTTACAGGCCGACATCACAGTGGCAGCCATATTTTGACATGTGGCTTGTGGCCACTTTGAATGTACAATTTTGAAATAACCGTAGTTACCTCAAATCAACACCAAATTTAAAAATTACACCTTAGACAGGCTAGTTTCTAATTGCAGATTACATACATGGTCTCAGTAAAAGTCGTGAGCATGGCCCATTACCTCCAATTTATGAACGAGAGATTTTGGTCAGCCCTTAACATTGAGGTCTTTAGTGCTTATGAGGGGTGACTCGAGGTAAGTTTGGAGCAGCGCCAGAATGAAGGGGCGGGGGAAATGGGAGATCCCCGGGGATTGACCCTGCCGGGAATTGAACCAGGATTGCCTTGGTGGGAGGTGAATAGTCTGATCATTCCACCCACACCTCCAACTGGTAAACAAGCACCAAGCAAAGATTACTGTACTAAGGAAGTACATTAGTTCAGTACTATGTACCTTCAACTTTGATTGGCTACTGCTTGCTCACTTCTCAAGTTTTCATTCTGCTTAATACTTTGCGTAAATAAACCCTTTACAAGCACCATTAATAGAACTGTACTTTCGTTAACATGGCTTGCGGAATTGACAACAGATATTTTTTTGGTACTCTGTACCTCACAAGCCAAATTAATGAGCGTATCGTCTACGCTATACTCAAACTGTCCATGTCACATTCTAGGCCAAATTGGAAACAAAATATTAGCAGAAACTTAATCCATAAGATGGGGTAAGACATTTCACGACGACATGTACCAACAAACCAGGAAAGTTGAGGCACAATTTCAGTTAGTCACGGTCATGTACTCTATATTACAGTAAACACTATGCTTAAAGGAGAGTTAGGAAACTGAAGACAGAAAAAAATGCATGACTAAAGTTGAGAACTACACTTTTAATAAAATACTTTTATTTTACAGAAATCAATACAAATTTTTTTTTTTCACAAAGTTCTACTGAAAGTTATGGAAATTTGTGATTTAGTAATTGTAATGCAATTAAATTACAGTATGTAACCTTTGTAATTAAATATGTTTATGCACAATTCTACTTAAAGTTGACCTTGCAAATATTTTTAGGGCATGTTGTGCAGTCATTAACAATTGCAGTGCAAAGAACTCAATAGACAGTTATTGAAAATGTGCCTAACGAGCTTGCAGAACTACAAGCCGTCAACTTTCATTATTAGCTAATCATAAGTTATTTTTTTTAGTGAAAGTAAAATAAAAAGACCATGAATTTATTGCATTGAAGCATAATTTTGGGATGGTACTGTGTCACTACATTACTGTATCTAACTGTAGAAAAGGAGACAAAATAAAATAGAGTAAGCTATCATCTAAAAAATAATTTCTCTAACCAAACAAAATTACAGTCACTTGTACGAATACCCAACCTACATGTTAAAAGAAGTAGAACTCATAACCTTCCAAAAATAATATTAAAATTGTCTTTGCATCTCTCTAATGCACCATGTACTCGAGTTTAGTGTCTTAAATTGTATGACAGAGTTACCAGAAAACTAAAGATGATTTGGCAGAGCAATACTGTACAATAACCTGAATTCATAATTTAAGTTACCCAGACATCTATGTATGTATGTACTGCACTTTTCATAGTTTTGCAAAAAATACTACACAGGTTGGGGGGAAGATTTGATATTTAAGTACTGCCATGATAAGAGTATCAACTGTACTTTGTCCCTACAGCTACAAATGGAGTTGACTTGGAGAACACACAAGCAAGTCACTGACAATGCAATAGCTACAGGAGAATTTAGCATTGAAGCAGTAATAGCACAGACATTAAGGGCTTGTTCCCGAGTTTTTTTCAGGCTGGTGCCAATAACTCAAATATTTTTTAACCAAAAGTTTTGAAAAAATTTGAGTCAATGTGCAATCATACAATGCACAATACTGTGGACGCGTTTTTTTAAAATAATGTACCATTCGCCAGCAAAAAAATAATTTCCTGCCTTTTTGCTTATTTTCACGACGAAAAACGTGGTACTTTGGGTAATGAAATCTAAAAAACCGTTCAGTATAATTCTACTAAAAAATTCAGCTACAAATTATAACATATAGTAAGTGTCAAAATTGTGCAGCGAAATTTTGATATGAGTATTAGGTAGCAATAAAAAAAATATTTTTGAAATCACTGCAAAACTCCGTAACAAGGCTAAGATAACCGGGAAAGCAAGACACAGGTAGACGGTGCTGTTTTGACCAGAGAATAGAAAAGGAAAGAATGCCGGCTCAATACTGAACTGGATGTAGCTAGGAAAGAGCAAGATGATGACAGTGAACAGAGCAGTTTATAAAAAAAGAGCAGAAAAAGACATTGCAAAAATAAGAGGGAGATGGTCGCAAATTGAATGTAACAAATTAAAAAGGTGCATTTGAAAACTGAAATGAACCACAATATCTGACCTGATCACAGAAACTGTGGGTACAAGAGCATGTTGACGAAGCAGCACAAGAGTTGCCATTTCTCTCAACCACGTAAGCCATATTCTAAGACTTTGTTCCTGTCTGACCTAAAATTTAGCACATTCCTACCAACATACAAAGCACTGGTGCGCTAAGTAGCTGATATGTACCGTACATATGAATGGCTGGAATCAAAATGATTCAAGAGGAGTTATGCTGAATTGCTATTCTGAGGTTTGTATTTTTCGTTTCACATATGCCATGCAGAAGTAACAGGACATTGCCTCAAATGTTTTTAGTCCAAGATCTATGCTAGCCACCTTAAATGTAGTCAACTTTCACAGTTGTAGCGAATTTCTGCAAATCAGACTTCACAATCCCATACAAATCATCAATGTAATTTTAAACACTTTATTAGCACAACAGTGGGAGAAACACTCAAATAGTCACAACCCTGCAATAGTATGTTTCACGGAATGCACTTGTGTGACAGTTTTGAAAGGATAGTTCTTCATGGTCTGTTGCGCTTTTACTATTTGGCTGTTAGGGTTTTTAACATTGTACTACTGTATATCCAAAATTGATCGCTAAAGCCACATACGTAAATTACGTATAAGTTACGGACATCTATGGCTAACTTAACTGTTACTGCTAAAACCCAAATCAATCACGAAACTTTCGGTAGAACACAACATAGAGCATGCCTAACCACAACACCAAAACACTTAACAGACATCCACTTGAAACAAGTTTACAGCGAGAGGGACACAAAAAAGGCTTTACTATCTCAAATTATTTTTTCCTAAAGGCTTTACAAATCCTGCATACCTTATTCTATGACATATTACAGTGGGATCTGAAGATGCCATACGCCTTAATTCCCTTAATTCGAGCTTTGATAGAACTCTTGCCAAATTTTGATCATTCACGGAATTTACTGTAGTTTTAACACACCGTGGTCCATCAGATCACTACAAATTGCATACTTAGTTTGCACCTGTTTGCTAATCCAAACAGCTCGGATAATATTTCCATATATTTACCGAAGGGAAGAAAAAAATAATGCACCAACACACTGACCACAAGGAAAAAATTATTAAAGAAAAAAATTTATTCACTAAACAGCCAACATTCATACCAAAATAAAATAAATAAAATATAGTACACAACCTGACGGACAAATGCTGTACATGAAAAAAAAAAAACAGCAGTTCTGCAAGAGGTAGGTTGCAAACAAAACCAAGGGAGGGTATTTCTGTTGAAGGTTAATGACTATTTATTAAGAACTGTGGAAGTTCATTAAAAAACGGTGGAAGACGTATTGGTACTTGACAGACACACACAAATAATGAGGATGACACACAATCACGGAAGCGCATATCGCGATATGAGGCGGGAGATTCAAAAGTGTCATATAGAAGGGAATGTGTAAGGGGGGAGGGGTTTATGAGGGGATACAAGTGAAACGGTTTCGGAAGATGACTGTCTGGGGATGTTATCTTATACTGAGACCTGGTGGTTGCCTGGATTTGGTAATGTACTGATGAGCTGGTTCCCATCATCTGAGTTCTGAGCTGTTGCTTGTAGGTGGCAGAGCCCTTACTACTCTAGTACAGTAGCATGAGTGAAAGTCCTTGTTATGATGGGCTGCATGGGCAGTAACTGGTTTATCCTGTGGGTTGATATCTTTACCTGCTATAGCTTGTCTGGTGTCCGCCTCGTGTAAGATCAACCAATGGCCGCTAGGTGCATCAGCAGCAGCAAGTCGGCAGCTAAACTGCAGTCAGCCATGTCTCTTTGCCTGAGGAAGTTGCCCTAAATAAAAAGCAGTGAAACGTGCATCCTCTGTATTCGTGTGTATCTGTCAAGTACCAACACGTAAATACTAGTGCTTCTGTAGTTTGTATATACTGATAGCTTAGCAACCTCTTCCTGTCATTTATCTTAAGACTGTGTTGGTTAACTTTTATGTTGGATTTCTAACTCTTATAGTTTATGCATGATGCTACGCTTAGTAGAATGATGTTTCTGGTTTGTCTAAGCACATACAAAATTATTACATATATGTATGTGGATGTGGTTCGTTGGAAGAATCTCGAAATACATATTGCTGGAGTTTGAAACACATAGTAAATACTAAGAATCATTACTCATCATGTACCAGTAAAACTATTGGTTTTATAGGTAAAGTTTATTAATAAAAAATGTATCTACAGTGGTGAAAAGCAGTCATACGTAAAGAAAACTGTAGTTTACTTACTTTGAAAATTGCCATTCTTTGTATAAATTTTAAGTCTGATTCTCCTGTTTTACGTGCTTGCCGTGATGTTTGTTGATGTGCTACTAGCGCTCCTAGCATTATCTATTGAAAGAACGGCTAACATGTTACGCAACTGTCCAGTAGTCTTGCAGATCCAGAATTAAAGAAACTGCTAACACATGTTTTCGCAGCAATATGTATGTGTGTATTAAGAGAAAAATTTATGGTGTGTAGTAAAAACGACAGTTACAAGAAAGAGCGCTTCGCAGCATGATAGTGGTGTATCTAGTGTGTGTTTTATGGACGTTTTAGAATTTTCAGCTCTCGTGTATAATAGGTATTAGTTAAATTTTGCTGATTGAGACACACCAGCGAATACATATCGCATACGTGTGTGGAGAATTACTGACCAAGGTAACGAATGCATATTTTACTGATTGTGGCGAAGAATTTGTATCCGCGATAGAGTTGAGTAAGTACTGCTCTTTCATTACAAAAATTTATGTTGCTTAATGCACACTACTTAATTTATTCAGATTCTATTGCCATTTAAATTTGTTAAATACATTTTAGAATGGGCATTTAAGACGTGTAACATAGGTTCAACATGCATACAACATGAATTTAATGAGTATGTAGTACTAGTACATTAGTGCAATATGCTAATAGATAATATGAATTTACTTCAGTAACTATTTTCCAAGCTTTCAATTAATGCTAGAATGAGTTTAAACTGTGTGCGTTACTGTGTATAAAATACTTTTGTATGCTTATTAGTAATATTTTGCGTACTGTAACTCCCCGATTTCCAAGATCTTTACAGCCCTTTACCACTATAGAATTTTTATAATGCAGGCTTATTTATAGCTAACAGCTGTATATAATTATTAATTTACGTATTTTTACCCCACAATTTCCCTGATCTTTATAGCCCTACCCACTATAAAGTTATAAAGTAGGCTTTTTCAGTACTCGTGCATGTTTTTTCTTGTTATATTTACGTACTTTTACCCCACAGCTTCACTGATCTTCATAGCCCTCCTGACTAGCGAGCTGGTAGAATGTAGGGATAATTATTAATCACAACTACTAAGTTTGGTTATTATTCATTGAAATTAATCGTAAATAGTACATTTCTGCATAGTTTTGTTATTCACATGAGTAGTGAATCTTGATATTTACCAAACATATCAGTTAACCTAGAATATTATCTATTGCCAACACTATTTCTTTCTTGCACTTCAAAATCTATTTTGGTGCAGAGTCATATGTACACGAAAGTTATGTGTGTGAACTTAACAATTAATTTAGTAGGATACATTCTAGAACGACAGCTAAGTACAGTGGAACCTCTATCTATTGAACCCCCATGTATTGACTGTCAGCATCTATGGAACACTTTCTGTGGTCCCATTTTTTATTTGTCTGCATTTCAAGTCCACATCCACTGAATGTCTGCAGGTACTGAAATTTTTAGTCAGTCCCCTGAGGAACGATAGATAGCGGTTCCACTATATTATTCCCTTTTTTGTTCATCTTTGATGCTTTCTTTCACTTACATGATAGAGACCTGTATGTATTGGACTTAACACTTATTTTCCAACATTTTCTTATCTCTGGCAACAAAGATGCAAACAGTTCCGCTATCACCATGTTAATACACACCAAGCTGGACATAACATCCAAACAAATAACCCCCTGTAACAATTATGAAATTCTAACCACTGCAATATGACTGTTTATTGCTGATAAAATTTGAAATAATTGATATACTGCTAAAAAAATCTCTTTAAAAAAAAAAAAAAAAAAAAGGAAATTCATTCCTAAGAGTTAGCCTACCCGGCTTTTGAACATTGCTGCAGTTAAGTTAGAAATTCAATATATTAAGCACTTTACAAAACACTGTTTCCAAGCCTTCCAACTGAGACAAAAAGTACTTTTTTGCAAAGCTATACAGTAAAACGTTTTTAAAACAAACCAGAAGAGACCCAAATTTCTGCAGATTTGTAATAATAGGTGTTTACTCTGGATTGTCCCTGAAATTTATTTAAGGCTGTTTATCTCACAAAAATATAAACATTCTTATCATCACTGAGACTTATTTTTTCCAGAAGACTCGAATTTCCTGTGTTTTACATAACAAAGACATGAACTGTTGAGAATAAAAATTAGAATTAAATTTATCCCTTTATTCCAAGATGAAAAATAATCACGTTGTACCAACAAGGTTGCTCTGTATCTTAAATCTACACTGTATTCCGATCGTGATTTCACTGGCCACTTATTTCATTGACACCTGCTGTAGTTCTGTTACTACTTATAACCAACGAGGATTATTTCCTGTTGATTCCTTGCGCAAGGCTAGAGCTCGAGAGCACATGTATCAGTAAAAACAAACATTGGCGCAGGATTACACACATGTCCTCTGGAAACCTTTATAGACATTAAAATCACTGTATGATATATGAGAACATATCTGCTTTAGATAAAAACATTCCTAGAAAATGTTTTCCAAAGCAGACCATGAAAATATAACAAACTTGATGTAAGCGCAATATTAGATAATTCTGTAAAATAAAATAGTTTTTATAAAATACTATTAAGCTTATAAATTCATTACAAAAATGTATTTTTAGTCAAATTCGTATTCACGAACTACTTTTCTTAAATAAACATATTCATCGCAGTCAGTCCAGAAACTCTAAAAACCACTAACTTTGATTAATATTTACAGATTATGATGCCGTTATTGCTGACCAACACAGATGTACCATCTGTAATTTCTAATTTCAGTACTCATGGGCAATAAAAGAAAGTGATACCTTTATATACCCAGATTAATACACTATCCAAGAGTCTAACCATGAAATTTTCTGCAGATTTTCCAACAGTAAAATGTAATGCAAGTTCCACTGCTCTAAGACAGATAGTTCCAGCAGTATGAACGCAACATTGCACACCAATTCAGCACTAGCTGCATGCATCATAGAATAAAGTTGACAAGAGCTCAAGTGATATTAAGTTTCAACTTGATAATATGTGTGTCTGAAAGTTTCAAAGTACTGATGTAATTGACTATGCTACATAATAAGATGGTAATAGGGAAGGGTTTAAAACAGGGTGCATACTAAAAAAAAGGAGGTGTCAAAAATTTAAATTATTTTGCAAAGCTAATAAAAAATATTTATGTTAAATTTATTCTATAGACATATGTATTCACCTGCATAATTGCCGCAACCACATAACGGCTGCATCCTTGTTATGAAAAACGTAGAGGAATTTAAGAAAATGAGGCAGCACCTCTTGTTTCAGTAGAGGTGTTCAGGTAGTGTATATTTAAGCTGAGTCAGACTAAGTAATAGCAAACATATTTCAGGTGAAAATAAAGTGATAGGTCTACCGAATGTCAGCAGTTATAAACAGAGTTTAACAACATACTGCTGATAAGGCTGCAATTAACAGCTTTACGGTCCCATTGGCTATCTAAAGTTTGTAACTTTGAATTTTGAATGACATTTACAGCTGTTGAAATTTTTTTAAAGCGCACATGAATCACAAATTTTAAATTTTTCCTCGAAAGAAATGTTTTAAATGCAGTGAAATTTTTCTTTCTAGACACATTTTCCGTTTGAGTATTTGCCTACTTGCCGCAAGAAAAAGATATTGATAACTTAACTTCAGTTTCATTTATTTCGCATAAAGCAACAGTCAATCAGAAAAATAACTGAGCCGAAAAATTACATGTACGAATTATTTGTGTTTGTATGCACATTAGTTGAAGATCAATACTTCGAGTTTGTCTAAGAAACTAAAATTTAAAATTCGGCAGCTTGTTGACAGTCAATTTTGTTCTAATCACTGTTCTTTAGGCTACAAGTCCGATCCGAATTTAACTAACCTGATTCACTAATAATTTAACAACCCAAAAATTTGGGTACTTGACGACCTCTACTTTTTTGCAATAAAAAAATTACCAAATCAACAAGCTGTTGACTTTATGCAAATGCGCAACATAACAGGTGGCATTGGCATACTCTCCAAATGTATTTCAGAAATGAACAAACACTGACAATTTGGTCGCACAAATATAAATTTAATTATATTATTATCGTAACCAACACAAATGCACATAACAGTTATAAAATTTAAGCTTGGTAGGTGCAATATATTTTATGAATACTATATTTTCTTTTTGTTTAAATTCAAATTGGTAGCGAAAATTATTATGCACTACTCTCAATACATAATTAAATCAAAGCAGTACATACCTATTTTATACTTCTTAGCAGCACTCGATACCATCATGAAATAAGTGAATTATGTATCCGTCACAACTTAATATTAGATAGAAACAAGCACAAGTACTCACAGGTAGATACTCGTGGATACACAGAAACGCAAGAAGTAATGTGTGTCATCTCAACTTTACGTATGTTTGTCTCTATCCATGAATACCTACCTGCGAGTACTTGCGCTCATTTCTATCTAATATTGAATTATATCTTCCTTATAACATAAATGTCTCCTGGCACGTGTCACTATACCCATATCGCTCCTTCACTTGTGAGCCTTTCACATCTAAATCAGTTCCAGGAAGAGAGTAACCCTTAGGAAAAAAAAAAAAAAAAAAAACAAGCCACATAACACTAAGTGGCAGATTATCATTTACACATGTTCAGTGGCAACGGGTCCGATTCAAGCAACAAACAATACTTAACCAACACCAGTTTTAAAGGCACTGCCCACATCACAGCCCTGATGTAAGAAAGGATAGGGACTTACATGTTAAATTACATTAAGTGTGGCTCAATACCTGTCAAACCTACATATATAGGCCACCACAGACTGTTCTGTCCATCTCAATGTAGTACATTCTGCTGAAGCACAGTATCAGACTATATTTTCAATACCCTAATAATGATGAGCAAGTTAAGTGTTTTAACCCCCAAAATACACTCGAGAACACTTACTCATAGATTGCTTTTGCACATTTTCATTCATGTATCTACATTAACCACTGCTTAATGCACAAAATGGTTTTGGTCTGAAAGTGATATTGTGATAGGTAACCGAGCCGCACCTACAACAATTTAAGTTGTAAATCATCATCCTTGCCAGATCCCCCATGTAGGTAGTGCCTTCAGAGAAGGTTTGTGCGAATATTTTGTGTGACAGAAACTAAATATTTTCATTTCTGAATGGTAGCCAGAAGTCATAACAAAATGAGAATTTCTGAGTTCGACGAATACCTGTGTGTATGTTAAATAAATGCTGGTTAACGAGACTACACAATAAAAAATTTTGGTCTGATTTTCACCTGCCTACTTAAAAGAAATATATATCATACAAATACAATTCAAAATAAACAACTTTGTGCAAAATACTTATCACTAAAAATTTTACATTTAAAATAAATGTACACTTTGGTATTCTAATACTATGTCAAGATTTCAGTGACCTCCTGTTTTTAATAAACATTCGTTAAAGTTAAAACAGGAAAAATTATTTACAATTCAATTACAATTTCACTACACTTAGCAAAAAAAATTTTGTTTTATAATTTATGTTTTATTATGAAAATAATGTCATATTCGCACAACCTTTTTAATGAAAGGCCTTTACTGAAGTAAACTATCAACAACACTTCTGCCTGTGCGTATCAAATCAAATTCACAAGAAGCTATGGGCTGAAACATGAAACTCTACGGTATAGTTCTACAAGTTCACTATCAATAACTATAAATGTACAATGTCAGTCACATCATAGTATTATAATATAACAGCCTTTAACCGAATATGTGGTCACATCACAGTTATGGTTAAGAGAGTCACTCACATTCACGTAAAAACAATGGACAATGTAACACTATATGAAAACATAGTTAACTAACCCAAATCATACGGATATCCTAGCACCTCGAGTTTACAACTACAACACAAAAAACTGTAACTACCACTGTACAATTCTACTATTTACAGAGCTACCACACACACCATAACCGATTACATACTCTATTTATTTTTACATTCATTTACACAATTTCATAGCAAAGCTTCTGGAGTAATCACATTCACTTACGCAAAAAGGTAAATTGAGATATTATTCCAAGCTGCAAGACAGCAACACTAAATTACAATATGCAAAATACCGTTGCCAATCGTACTAAGACACAAAACTGAAGTACTAGTGCTGGAGGGAGGATCTAGGTCGGCGATGATCGTAGTTAACAAGCCTGCGCCCGACCAGGTACTTATCATTCTTTATGTGTTCATAAAGCTTACGAAACTGACGAACTTGGAAGCTGACCACGCCACCAACGAGCAGTATAAGCAGCAAGAAGGGATAGAGACGACGAGCGATCAAGTTACAGAGATGCGGACTAGTGACTAGTAGCGGGATAATGCCGTGGGCCACTGCGTACGGGACAGCCAGGGCTGAGCCCAAACAGGTGACCACAGGAGCAGCAAGCTCGCACAGTACAAACTTCAAATCCATGTTTCTGATGCCATCCCTGTAGGTGCGCTCTATGGAACGGCGCAGGGCCCAGTCCGGACCCATCATCGTGATGGCGCAGGCTATCTTGGTGTACAGCACGCCGAGCGCCCAGTCTTGCCACACAAAGAGAACGGGCGTCTGATCGAGTGGCACACGTAGAGGTACCACCACTACCAACTCCAGCAGCAGACCAAACAGCAGCGGTACCACACCCAACAACAGGGAGAAGGCCACTGCTGACCTTGCTCCCAGCACACACCACTGCCGGAGGCGTGCCACCACGGCGGCACGGCCTTGTGGCAACCAGCCCAGCACCAGTGCTGCAGCTCGCGCCAACAGCCAACACAGGTACATACCACACGCAGCAGTGTATAGCTCGTGCACACGGCTCCCAGCTAGCGTCTGGTCGGGCGGGGCTAGCCATAGTGCCATGACGCGACGTCCCAGCCACACTGGTAGTGTGAGAGCCACCAGGCTAGCTAGAAGTAATGTGGCGCACACCGCACACAGCAGGCCAGCCAGGCGAGCAGGAAACCACCGTGGCCGCTCGTACGGCTGGAAGCCAGTTGGACCTTCGCGCTGCAACAGGGCCTGATGCGCCGCCCCTAGGCCCCCTGCCGCGTTGTTGTCTGCAGGGTCATTGCGAGGCTGCTCACCCTCTCCCTCCACATCACCCAACAGGTAGGAGCGCAGGTCTAAGAGCCAGGAGACCACGCGGCACCATGCACGTACAAGTCCCTTCAGCCATGTGCGGGTGTGGGACTGCTCCAGTAGCGCGGGCAAGATCACCTGTCATGCACATGAACATACACACCACTAAGCTACGTTTAAATAAAGACATAACAATAAAATATCTGTTATGTGTTTTTACATACCTATCAAATCTTACCAACCTTCAATGTGACCAAAAGTAATTTTGCAACACTTCCCTCGCTTTAACAATTTAAAACTAAAAAGAATAATTTTAAACAGCTTGTATCGAACAAACTAAGTCTTTTCATACAACTTTATTTATATCTTCTGGGTTCAATACGGATGATGAAGTTATTTAAGTGTAAATTAAAGAGTGACATTGTACAGAACAACAAAATAAAATTAATTGTTCATAAAAGAATACTAGAGAGCAATAGAAAGCAGAAATTAAAAAAAAAAAAAATGGCCAACTATATAACTGTATAAAAACTACTCACAACAAAGTCTAAATTTTACTAAGTGTCACAAGTTCCTCAGAACGATTTTTCAAAATCAATGTTTTTAAAAAGTCAAGGACTATTAACACAAGGTCTTTGTAAATGTGATGTCTTCGTAAACACAAAGTCTCCCTAAAAGCAAGGTCTTTGTAAATGTGATACCTTCATAAACTTGAGGCCTTCATAAAATACACTTACAGTGAAACCTTTAATAACACCAATAATTGAAGGACATAAGTGGTTGTTACATATAGGGAGCATAAAAGTGGTCGCTACATCTAGGGAACGTAAAAGTGGTCGTTACGTCTCAAGAGCACAAAACCAGTCATTTAGTCTCGGGAGCATAAAATCGGTTGTATTGCACGTCTCCATAGCGTAAAAGTGGTTGTCTCTTCTCGGGAACATAAAACTGGTCTTTTCGTTTCGGCAGCACGAAAGTGGTCGTTTGGTCTCTGGAGCTTTATGCTGCGACTGTGTAACTTCGAAGATTCAAACCATTCCCAAAGCAAATTTTCAGTATCATAATATTCTATTCGACTTTAAATTTTCAATGTTTCGCACACCGCTACGCATACTGTAGATACCATTAATAACCTGCCACAGCTATAAAATTATTTACAATTGGCGGAAATTTTTTTTTAACAGCTTTGGCTGGAATGCATTTAAAGCGTGCGTCTGCTGAGTTATGCTGGACACATCAGCTAAGTTTAGTCGCTCATGCAACACAGACATTGAAAAGTACACTGCACTGTCTCGTTCCTTCTACATCCCGCTCCGCAGCAAACAAAGAAATATTCCCACAGTAAAAGTCAAGAAAATTGTGACAAAAATGTATTACAATAGGTAAATTTGCTAGACTACTATGATCAAATAGGCAACACAAATAAAATATTGCAAGGAAAATATTAACAGCAAAAATTAGTTAAAATTTGCTTATGAGTACAGAGATAAAATAATGCCAAGATAAATGTGGTAAATAAAGCAGAAAATATCCCAATTAATTATGCAAAAAAAACTGTGTTACAAAGTGATAAATATGTCCAAGAGATGAGACCACATAAATAAAATATTGCATGACAATGAATATAATAAAATCTGACTGAAAATATGTTCAGACCCGCTAGACCAGGCCTGCCGTTTTAACGGATTTTATCCGTTTTAAGTTATTTAAAGGTTAAAATGGACAGACAGATAATGTTAGATATTCACTGATATTTCTAACGTCTGTCTTTATCAACAATTGACACAGTAATTAGCGACGCACATGAATGGATTAACAAGATTTCTTAATCTTTTTTATGTATATTTTAAACCTATAAATCTTTTCCTTTATTTTTGCTATATACAAGCAAATATGGAGAAAAATACATTTTATTTTACGCTAAAATATATAATAAAGAAAAATTTTTAAAACTTTTTTTAATTGCTGCACCCCATATTTTAGGCCAAAAATTTTGGTAAAAAACATGTGGCGATTATGTTAATAAATACGGGTATTTACATTTTACATGCAACACCATGATACAAGCAATCTACGTCTCATTCGAGGCCATAAATAATCTTATGCAGACATATTCATTTTTCAACAATATGTATGGTAGCCGGTTGAACATGTTCTTAGTTTCTCTAAACTCGTTATACAAATTTTTACAAATAGGAAAATCGGTGGAAAATTTTGCTATTATTTTACCCAAACAGGTTAGAAAATATTTCAGTCTGTAAAAAAAAATTAACAGCAGATGGTTTACTGTACAACATCTCAATTTTTCACAGTACAGTAAAATCTCATTAAAACGAACATGAAAAAACTAGAAAATTATGTTCTTTATACTGAAACTTTTTTAAAATGAACACATTTTACAATACTTTCATTTCAGAGGGGTATTTTAATTTCTACTTTAAAGTGAGAAATTCTTTATACCGAAGTTCTTTGTAATGAAATTTCACTGTACTATAATATTTTACTATACATATTAATTTCACTACGTAAGTTGGGAATATTACAGGATTTTTTAATGCTAAATTACAGGATTTTGGAAATGAACTTGGTGGCAGCCCTGTACTAGACCACAGCGATATTTACACTTATCTCATTACTGCTGACTAAAAATATGTGGCTTTATATTACTTTCAACGAGACATTTATACTTCAGTGATAATGTTATTGCAAAGTGGAGGTATTAAATTATTAATAAATGTTTAAAGGACACTCTGCAAATACAATGTTAATCACTGCACTCCGGCAGTAATGAAATTGGAAGAGTACGCTGTAAAGTTGTACATTCTAACACAGCAAAGAAATACTACCGCCATGTAATTTCCGTACTGTTCATCGCAGTGTCTTGTACCTAAATGCTCATTTAGCCGCCAAGTCAAGTAAGAGTAAAATGAGGATCCTAGTGCGCACACAATATACATACAGTAACTGTTTTTATTTCCTTGAAAGATGCTATTTCACAAATTCACAAACACTAAACAATTATTTTAAGGTGCATGGTAGCCATTAAAAAAAATTAAAAGGAAAGTCTGTAACTGTTACATCTCACAGTCAAGTTTTCTAAGAGCGTCCTTTCAGGGGGAAAGAAGAGAAGCAGGCTAAACTAAAAGAGTACACAACAAAATTCCAAATGCAACTCACCACCTCTACAACGTTGCGGCGTCACTTGGGTTCGTAGAACCACAGTAGTTGATCAACACGGTGAAAGTTGAAAACCTGCACCTACATGTGATACCCATCGCAGCATTTACTCTTTGCCAGCATTATTCTGCCTCTATCTACTCCATGAAACTGTTACACTACCCACCACGCGGGCTACTGAAAGACTGTGGCGAGGAAATCGCCTTTGCGGGCCACCAAGATAGCGAGCGGAACTCCTTCCCTCCCCTTCCCTAAGAACTCTTTTAATTTACCGAAACTGAAAACAAACAAAGTTCCTACGTGTAAAAACAAAAATACAAAGTAACTAAACTGTCACACTGGCATGGCTTACTCTAGTTATTCGATCAATGTTTGCTACTGCTACATTTTGCATGACATTATGTTGGCTACGTAAAGTACGTACTTATTTACACCTATTGGGTATTGTTACATTCTTAAGAATATTTTGACAACATGCATATACGTTTACACATGCACACACTGAAATATGTTTTATTTTACTTTTATGAACGCCATCGGCTCTGAACAACTCTACGACGCTAATGATTTCAAAATTTTTTGGGAACTAGGAAACTGTAAATACACTAAGATTCTCAATTTTACGAATACTGACGGTTCAATTTATAACATTTGTGAAATCGCTACCTTCGTAAAATCGACTAAGGCCAATTTTGCCCCACAACCCCTTTACCAAATTTTAAAATTACGTTTTTCCCACAAAGTGTATTTAATGGGGCCAAGATTTTTGTATTATTTTGTGGAAAATTAAGACAAGTTATGATTAAAATATAAATTTATATCACAAGATGGACGTCTTCCGATTAAGAGGGTACCCCTAAACTGTAAAAAATTACAGACCCATGTCTTGAAGGAAAAATAAGGGGGAACACTGAGCACCGAGTACCCTTTCGCGAATGCATAGTCTGACGTTTGTATCGTTTCACACGAAAAATAGCAAATATAACTGAAGTTTAAATTTATATCAATATACAGACGTCTTCCTATTAAAATTACACCTAGAAAACATCAATATAACCAATCCATGTTCATAAAAATAAAAAAAAAATTCAACACCAAGCACGGATGCTTTCTCGCGATATTGTAGACTTGATAGTAGCATTTTGTGAAAAAATAAACTTTAAAAAAAAGTTTACTAGACTCTTATCAAAAGAAACCAAAATAAGTGACGCATGCAACATTTCTTTTTCGTTGTGCCTTTGTGTTGTATAGTAGAACCTCGATTTAACGAAATGCCGCGGGGCACGAAAATGTTTACTCTAAATCAATGTTTTATTAAATCCGACTTCACACCCCCAACCTCCACAAAAAAAGTTAAATCCTCGGGCATGTTTCTTCAGAATTTAACTTAATTTTAAAAACGTATATTGGCTAAAAATAATAATAAAATGCATTTATCGCAATAGGTAAGCCAAAGCCTTGAAAAGAAAAAAAACTCTGCGAAAAAACTTCCAGTGGAACACTCGGTGAGCGTGCACATGGTGAGTTAGACCGTCCTTGCCCGCCATCAACATGTGATGACTAACACCGCTGAGCCGTCAATATTTCCGCCTCTCTACGGCCCGCTCCACCAACAAAATTAAGGAAAATCCCATAAAAAATAATAAAATTTTTTTTTTTAAATGAAAACTGAACTAAAAGTTTGCGAGACAACAGTAAATTAATAAATATACGCGGCGGCAGCGGCCATTGTAGCTTGTATGCAGCCACACTCGTGAAACAAACTCGTGTTGGTCTGCTCGCTAAAATTGCTTTGCACTCGAGCGTTTTTTTTAAGCATCGAAGAAACAAATTATTTACGTTTATGGTAATAAATTCGCTGTAAAAATTCTGTTCAAATAATATTACATATTTTTTTTATAAACTCGTTTGTTTTGTCATGGGACGCAAGTGTAAATAATCGCACTGCATACTACTGCATTCTATTGGTAATATAACTAATCCATAGAGCACTCGGCACTGAACCGCATTCTAACAGAGACGCGAAGTACTATCTGTGAATTAGTTTTTGTGCTGTCCACTGCCGCACTGTGGAGACTGGGTACATAGACGCTCCTTCACTCGCCAGCTGCCGAGATGAGGATGTAGGCGCACGCTTGTTATGCAACACAGCGTTGCTCATTCGGCCACGCCCACATGTGCGTATCTCAAAATCACTCCAGCAGCCAAAGTTTTCAACAAATTTTTTTTTGTTTCCCGGCGGATGGTTTAAGCTTTTCTACGGAGAAATAAGTATACACAGCGGTCTGTGCTAGTACGTATTGTTAGAGGACTTAACTTACGACTAATATTCAATTTTATCAAAGTCAGTTAGTTATTTAATACATTATTTTTTGTTACTTTTTGAAGGTTCCAAAAAATCCTTTCGTTAAATCGCTGTTTCAGTTATTCCCCAAGTTCGTTAAATCGGGGCTCTACTGTACTATGTTCGGAACTTGTGCCCTTTAACGATGGCACACCCAGATATGTGTGTGGGTGCATGTGTGTGTGTGTGTGTGGCAAGAGTAGAGTTAATGCAAAAACGGCACTGTCAACGAGTCCAAACTTAGTCACTTATGCCGTTTTTACCTGTTGCCCAATCATGTTTACTTTCCAGACCCGCCTGGCTGATGTGTAGTGCTGATAACGCATTCCCCTCTTTTTTTTTTTTTTTTTTTTCGTTCCTTCACTTCGCTTGCCGTCTTGCAGTCAGTCACACACACAGCCATGGCGTAGTACTCAAAGCAGACAAAGGTAAACATGCGTCATTCACCTGCATCACTGATAAAATCCATGAAGCCGTCCACAACGTCGGCACCAGAAATCCTACAGCCTGGAGGAGATTGTAACACAAGAAGTTTCTCACTTCACCAGGAAAATTGAATAAACTACTAAAAACTGCCAAAACTCGAAATGGGTGTGGGTAGAGGTGAGTTACAAAAATTATGTTGGGCACACAGTAATAGAGATTATCATTGCGGGTGTTAGTAAACACTTGAAAGTGAGCTGATATGGGCTAGAAGGGGAGGGTTACAGGTTGGATGTCTCATGGGTATTTTTTTGCTAAGGAGTGATGATATTGGCTGACAGTTTCCGGGAAACGTGTTGCAAGTTATTTCCCACACTGAGGTTTGGGAAGGTATGTGGAGGGGGGTGGGGTTTGGTTGTCATCTGCCAGCCGTGAGACAAGCATGTTACTCTAGCTGTCACTGTCTTATTATATACAGGATTGCCAGATTGGGCTAAAAGTAGCGGTTTGGGCTACTATTTTACAGCATTCGCTACTAGATTTTTCATTTGGGCTACCTGCTACTTTTTGGGCTATTTCAATTTTTGTGTGTGCTATTTTGGGCTACAAGAGCAGGGAAATTTTTATGAACACTTGGGATATTATTAAATCATATTTGAAATTGGCACCCAAATCGTGG